>PVIH01007879.1:0-96427 GCA_004025045.1 Sigmodon hispidus
ATCTAAGCATTATTGGGTCAGTGGGACCATAGGACTGTCTGCTCCCTGCCCAGGGAGGGGATGGGGAGTTGCAGAGGAAAAAAATGACCAGATGTGTTGGGAGGGGGAAGAGACCTTGAATAAGGATATACAGGGATGGAAAAAAAAATTCAGAGGGAAAGATGAACACAAAGAAAATATAGGTGTAGCAATCTTATTTATATTTCTACCCTTGATAAGCCATGCTTATCATTCTTATCCTCTGTATAGTTATTGTTAACTCTTCCACATTTTAAATTCTTTTTACTGTGTTTTTTTTTTGATAAATACAAAATAAAGAAGGAAAAGAAAAAAAAGAAATAGAAGTGAGGACTTGAAAAAAAAAATAAAAAATAAAAGATAAACAAACTTGTCCTCCCAAAGTTGTTTTTGTTCATGCTATTCATCACAGCAACAGAAAGAAAACATCTTTGAGATTTCATCTTAACCCAGTTAGAATGGCTAGAAGGAAATAATGCTGGAGAAGAAGTGGGGAAAAGGGAATCTTATTTACTCTTAATGGAATTGCAAAATCGCACAGCCACTCTGGAAAACACTGTGGAGAAGTCTCAAAAAAATAAGTAAAAAATAAAAATAAATCTATCATATGATGCAGCTATACCATGCCTCAACATCATACTCCACAGAGATGTGTTCAGATGTGTCTTGATGTTCTATTCACAATAGCTAGGAAATGGAAACAACCTGAATGCCCTCCAGCTGATGAATGGATAATGAGAATGAAGTACACATACCCTACAATATACTGGTCACCTGTCAAGAAAGTGATCAGGAAGGCTGTAGTTAGTTGGATGGAACTACAAAGTTTGACACTGAGCGAGGTGACCCAGATCTACAAAGTCAAACTCCGAATATTCTCTCTCATCTGAAGTTCCTAACTATAAATCTTCAAATATTAGTATATACACCTGGAGTAACAGCAGAAACCAGCAAAGCAAAAAAGGGGCCATAGGGTCGGGGTAGGAAAAGGGGTAAAGAAAAGGAGTAAGAGGAGAGAGCTGATAGGAAGGGGAAATGGGGAAAATGTGGGCCGAGTTTAACTGGGGAGAATGCAGAAGGAAAAGGAGGGGGCATAAACAGCACCATGCAGCTTTGAAAAGCCATAGGGCAGTGGCTTTCAACAACACCGATGCAGCCCTTTATATAGTTCATGTTTTGGTGACCCCAACCATAAAAGTATTTTCATTGCTACTTAATAATTGTAATTTTGCTTCTGTTATAAATTGTAATGTAAATATCTGTGTTTTCCAATGGTCTTAGGTAACCCTTGGGAAAGGATTGTTTTACCCCTCAAAGGGACTGTGACCTACATGTTGAGAACCTTGCCATGGAACATCCTATTACTTGATATTTACTTAAAAATTACATGTAACACATATAAGTCCTAAAACTTCAATCTAAATGCTTACCACCTTTATTCCCATATTTTATACTCTCATTTATAAAGCTTCTTTTTGCAGCAGGCAGAGAATATCATATAAATCACAACTGGTCAAAATTCAGAGAATAACAGACCATGGGGTGTAGGATTTCAGTGGATACATCTACAATACAACTCCTATACTTAAGGCTCAAAGGACCAGGAAAATGCTGAGATCATGCCATCTAGAAGTGACAGGAAAGCTACACATGAAATTTCAACAGTATGGTTACCTAAACAAGACATGAACAGTGATACTACCAATTGACATGCAAACATGCATGGGGGAGGGGAATCTCTCATGGTTCTAGCCCTAGGTAAAATCATGTAACGCCTGGGAGAAAGGGAGAAACATCTTCTGTACCGATAAGCATCCTCACTGGACATCTAATACCAACTGCTCAGTCCTGAAACCATTCACATACAAGCTACACGGAGCAGACTCAGCAGGTTGTATGCATCTATTTTTGTGTGTGTCTGTGTAAAACAATAATAATAAAGAAAAGGAGGCTAGGGATTTGAAAGAATGTGAGACAGATGAAGTTGGTAATTATATTTTAATTCAAAATGGAGTCAACTATGCAGGGCATGATAAACTAGGCACAGTGGCATGGTGATACGCCTTTAAGCCTAGCATTCTAGATAGGAAGAATGGGTGGGGGCATATGGACTTACACTCTGTGTAGAGGTGTTTAACTCTGCTGTTTCTCCTAGCTTCAATGCAAGAGAAGCATGGAACCTGGAACAGGTGCATGATTAACTCACAGCAATCATGCAAGACTGCCATGATTAATTCAGACCAACTTTAACTTTTGCTGGGGTATTTTATCTCAGCAACAGGAAAAGAAATGAAGACATAAGGTCCCCAGTTTCTCAACTGTGAAATATGTGATAGCATCTCCTACAGCATATAGCCAATCACATGGGCCTTCCATGCCAAACAGCTCAGAAAGGCAGTGATTACGCAGGCATCCAAGGTGGGTGGTATGCAAAATAGCTTCTGCCTTCCAAGACTTTAAGCATTAGGTAAGAAGGATTCTGTCACTTCAAACCCACAGCAAACCTATGAGATATTTATTATTATTATTATTATTATTCACATATTCCTGATTTTAAAAAAAGGATGACTAAAAACATTTAATTTACCCTCCAAGATCTCAAAGCTGGTAATAGTCAAAGCTGTAAATCAGACAAAAACTTTAGATTCAGAGCTAGGGAGCCAATGCAGAGGTAGTTATATGTATGCCTAGCATATGAAAAACTCCAAATTTGACTCACCTATAAAAATCAATTATCACTCACTTGGTCAATCAATCTTGGCTTCAAACACCAGATTCTTAACTATATATCATAAATCTTCCCATGGAAGCAGGGCTGGGCTCTGAAGCAAGGGCAGTAATTATTAGGTACTCCATAAAGCAGAAGGCAGTCTGTTCTCCTAGGCCCAGATGGCAAGGTCAGTTTCCTGTAACTGTATCAAGAGGAGGATGTAGCATCCACATTCCCAATGGGGAAGGTAAAAATGGGCATTCTCAACACACTGGTCTGGACCACCCACCCATTCTCCTGCACATCTTCGAACTGTTATACTTACAGACCAAGACAGGTGAATTCAATCTGTCCAATAATCTTGATGAAAGCATTATTCGAAAAGAAATATAACATTCAATTTTAGGCATGGAAAGATCAAATAAATTACATCATAGTGAAGGAAGAAATTTGTTCCACCGTGGAAAAAGCAACACAGGGTAGAACAATTATAGAGGACTCATGCTAAACAAGTTTCAAACAGATATATAGTTTGAAGATACTTTATTAAGATTAAAAAAACTTTCCATTACATTTATCTATAAATCCATCATAGGCCAAAGGAAAATAAATAAAAATCTGTATTTTTAGGGACATTTTGACTCCACAGTTTTGTAAATCTAAGTTTACATGTTTGCTCATTTTAAATTACTACAGTTTAGGTACACTCAATGATTATATAGTAAAAGGAATGTCAGCCTTATAGATGCCAAGTTTCCATATTACTCGGGGAAACCATGGTTATTGTTTCAATTTTATCTCTTTACTTTTAGGTCACTCTGACTGGGAGGTTGACAAGGAGACCAGCATTCCACACTAAGTTCAATTTTAGCTATACAGACAAACTCTGAAACACTGCTTTTCTCTCTAATAATGGCTGTAACTCCATCCCACGGTCAGGCTGCTGAAAGCTAGGAGCAAAGAGCTCCTTTCCTTGGTGGGGAGAATGTTGAGGCCTCTTGCTGCAGTAACAACAGCCGTTTGTTGGCATATTTAGTACATTTTAATTCAATCTCTTCATAAGCTTCAAAGCACAGGTAAGGCTATATGCCACTTGACTTTTTAAATTGCTTTTATTTCCATTGTTTTAAAGAAATATTGTTTAAATCTGGCCTAAAAGGTGCAGACATTTATATTTGCATAACACATATACTACCATCACATATACTACCTATGAGGACTCAAAATTTCCACTGCACTATCCAAGCTCTACCTCAAAATAAAGAATGGGAACAACAATCCCTATATGAAAAAGAACAGTCAAATAAGAGTAAGAAATCTCGGAGTAAGAAAGTTGGGCCACCTAAAGTATTCACAGAATTTCCTATGCTGGTATCCATTCCTCATCATTCTTAGTACAGAAACTTATTTTATGAGAAGTGGAGGTAGTGCCCAAGGGATGGAATATTCCACCCAAACCAATTCTTTAGGACTTGTGCTTCTAGAGGGGCCATGCAGGTTACTGGCTTCATAACAGGAATCTGCTAGCCATCCTATCTGTGTTTAAACTACAGGAATTATTGTTTAATTAATAAACACAGAACTTGCATGCACTGTGTTCATTAGTTCGATGATCTGACTATTGGATGTGAATGAATAATGAGGTCACTAGAGCAGTTTCTGTTTCTGATTCTCACAGTCATTTGACATGTCTTAAGGAAAGCTAGCAATGGACACTATCAAACAGCAGTGAACATATAACATGCATATGGGCCTAACTGCCAAAAGGTCAAATATTTACATGGAATGTTGACCTTGTTTATAAAACTTCTAATTTAAATTATGATATCTTTACATACAATTTATTTTATGAACAGCCTTATTTGATAACTAAAAAAATATGCCTTTTAAATATCTCACAAATATATAAAATTTTCCTACATTTCATTTTTCTTTAAACATGACATTTAAACTTTCTACAAAGCAACAAAAATATTTTGTACGAAAGTCATAGATGTGATTTTCTATTGGCTGAAACCACACTGCTCACGGGAATAATAGGAGCTCTCTGAACTGTGGACATTGGTAACATTGTGAATTAGTCACTTGCTGGAGAACCATAGCATCAAAAAAAAAAAAAAAAGGAGTGATGTCATCTAAAACTCCATCTTCCTTCAGAACAGGTTGAGATGAAATCTGGCCAATGCTAATCGTTTCAGTAACGAAGAAGTTAACATGGCATAAGGTTTCTAAAACACACTACCACACAATTTAGATGTGCAGCGAGTGCACAATATGGAAACATCATCACTTTTTCCTCAACTGCACTTAACTTTTTCCTTAACATGTGTGTTACATGTTTTAGAATGCTTATCTTATTCTTATAATTTGCTGAGAAATTTCAAAGCAAGTGAAGAAAACATGTTGACTCTAGCAACGTCTTCTGAAAAGTAACAGATTAAAAGAGGAGGTGCTTTGTGATCATTGCTTGCCCTAAGATACCACCATTCTTACTAAATCACGAGAAAAGGTTTTTGTCTATATCTATACTATTACTTAAATCTATTTCCAAGCCTATTGCAGTAGCATGTACCCTTACTTGGGAGGCTGAGGGAAAGGAGGGTGGAGTTCAAGGCCAATGTAGACAGCATAGTGAGACCCTCAACTTAAAAAAGGAACAATCAAATTTTCCCTTATAGAATATTTGCAGCATTTGATATATATTCCAAAGGATTCCTGAAGCTATAATATGTGAGCTACTTCCTTAAAAAAAAAAGTTTCTCCTTTTGAATGTGCACACTAAGAACATACTTTGTGACCAGGAGCAGTAAGAGTATGCGAGTCTTATTTCCAGCTCAATTAAGTCTGTGGAATTACCCAAAGCTGCTAAATCCATGCTGTCAAGTCCAAGCATGCAAAGTCAAGGGCATCGCACACAGGTGGGGCATGACCTCTGATACATATTGCCTCTCACAACAGAGACAAAGCTAGATTAAAGACAACCAGGACATTCAAAATTTTGCTAAGAATATAGCACTGTGCAGATTTTGACTTTTAGACTGTATTGTCATATGCTTCAAATAAGGCCATAAAGATATAAACAAAACTGCATTGAAATTTTATGAAGACTTTACATCTATGACAGTGTTATAGAGTTTTAAAAAATCCTACCAGAACATGGTAGCTTGACCTAACTGTGCACTCCATAAAAAAAGACAATTAAGGAAATTTTCCTGAGTTATGAATGTAACCAGCTCACAGGGACCCAATGGGTTTCAGTCTCTAATTTGTCAAATGTTGTTTTTAGCTCATTAAATGCCACAGTGAGATCGTCATTTATTATGATTTTGTCAAAAAGATGGCCGTACTGACTTTCCATTATCTGTGCTGACTTAATCATTTCTTGAAAGTCTTCTTCCTATAAAAACAAGTATTAACAAAGTAAGTAACCAGGAAACTGCATCATTTCACATCAGTAAAAACATGTTACAATGACTTTACCTAAAGCTGTGATGTGTTCAGACTTTAACCAACCCCCAAACAAAATCATCTTCCCTATCACTTCTTTTTCAGGGATTTTAACTTGCTAACAACAGAGATAAGTGGACTCCCTTCCTGGTCATTACTAATGCACCATTACATGGACACATCACTACTAGCATAGATATCAGGGCTGCTGTTAACTCAGCATCCATAATACCATAGTTCTCTTGTTGATGCTTTTTCTTTGGTTCATTTGGTGCCCTGGGGGTGAACCCAGAGCTTTGTGCAGGCTCGGAAGCCCTGAAACAATGGTTGATTCTCATTTTGTGGACACTGGCTAGAGACACAGAATCTTGCTCTGTTTACCAAACTGGTTTCAAATATAATAGGCAGAAGATAAAAACCTCTCACTCTCAATTCTTGTACCCCTGAATCATGAGTGATGCAGATTACAGGAGTGCATTACCATACCTAGCTCTACAAATTAGAGTATCAATTCATAAAAACAAAAAGAATTTACAATGACATTGCTCAAAATGCATGGACTAAAACAACTACTTTTTGAGAGTTCTGGATCACAACTTCAACTGGACAGTGTTCCTAAATACAGTGTGCACTCATTTCTATGTTCCTTCACAATGGCGGAACATCATGACACGCACCACGAAAGGCTTTGCAGTTGCTTGATCATCTCTGCTTGAAATAATCTTTGCATTTTTTCGTGTCTCTCTCAAACGCTCTATTGATGGAGGTTTTATAAATATCACATATGGTTTGAACTCCAGAGTCCTTAAATGTTTCACTGTCTGCAAAAGAGAATAGATTTTTTTCATAATTTCATGCATCCTAAATTTTCTTTTTTTTTTTTTTCCTAAATTTTCTAAGGGGAAAATTTCTTTAAACTATTAATGTCAGGAGGTTATTATTCAATCTCACTGAAAAGCAGCGAGAGAATGCACCTTCACTTAAATGTTTTTAAATTAACCATCACTAATAAGGAAGACAGTGTTTAAAATCACCAGAAAACTAGGTTCTAGACCAAGCTTTAACAATATGTAATGAGGCTGGTAAGTTTCTGTCTGTAAGCTGGCTGTCTCTTTCTTTCTCTGTTAGAAGCTGGAGTCTGGGCAGTCTCTGCTCTCTATGATGTCTGTCAGCACCTCTCCACCCCCACCAAGTGTCTTGTTTCGTTTTGTTTAGAGAAAGGGTCCTCCTGTGCAGCCTGGGATAGTATAGGACTACATAGGAGACTTCCTGGATTCCTAATACTCTTGCCTCAGTTTCCCGAGTGCTGGGTATGTACCAACTCTTTCTCAATTCTCAATTGTACCACAGGTATGTACCAACACACCTGGTTGTTTTTATCTTTTATTCCTCTCTCATACATTACATCAAAGCTACAGTTCCCACTCCCAGCACCCCTATCTCCCCCAGATCTACTCCTACTTTGCTTCCCTTCAGAAAAAAAGCAGGCTTCCCAGGGCCAAGCACAGCATAACAAGATACAGAAAGACTAGGCACAAACCCTCATATCAAGACTGGATTAGGTAAGCCAGTATGAGGAAAAGGGTCCCAAGAGTAGGCAAAGGAGTCAGAGACACCCCCACTCCCATTATTAGAAGTCACACAAAACACCAAGCTACACTACCATAACATATATGCAGATAGACCCACGCAGGTTCTGTGATTGTTGTTTCAGTCTCTGAGCCCCCATAAGCCCTGCTTAGTTGATTGTCTGGGCTGTATTCTCCTGATGCCCTTGATCCCTCTGGCTACTACAATTCATACTTGGGGTTTTATATGTTGACATGTGCAGACTGAACTGACAGAGGGTCAGAACTGAGAGATACTATTGATCTCTAGGTGAGGGCCTCTCCAGAGTCTGAATATCTCATACATCCACTGTGAGGTTAGGTAGATGGACTCCATATGTTAGAGAGAGATAGTGATGGTCACAATGAAGGAAAGGATGGTAGAGTTGGGAAGGCTCAGAGGTGCAGGGAAAATGCACTCAGTGAGTCAGCAGTCACCAGGTCCAGTACACAGGTAGGGAGTTCAGAACAATCTGAACTCTTTTCCTCGTTCCTGGACAGAAGGCAGCCTCCAGGTTGATGCTAAGAATCCTATAATTCCAGCTTCTCCATTCCTAAGAGGTGAGGAAGTTCTTCTGTAATTGGGAGGCTAAACATCCCAGAACACCTCAATCATTAGAAGGAAAATCTTTGGCTCCAGGAAGACTAGAGTAATGCTGGGCTTAGGTACCAATAAGAGGACAGGGATATAACATAAAAAATTAAATGTATTGGCCTTTTGGTCTTCTTCATTCAAAGTGTTCACAAGAGGACCCTGGACGATACACAAGGTCTCACTGTGGCATCTCAGACAAGACATTACTGAACAGTGTCTCACAGTTCTGCTGGCCTTTAAATGTAGACACTGTGTACAAAATCAAATTATAACGAGAGAGAACAATGATCTAAGACACACTGTCGGATTATAAACCCTGAGAATAAGGCATAACACAAAAGCATGTTATGTAAGCAACATTTTTAAAAGATCCTTAATAAACATGTAACAGCCAGCAAACGAGTGAAAAAAGAGATATAAATGCTGACTTCAGGGCTTCTTCCTCACTTATTTTCTAATAGCATTAAGCCTTTATTTTTCTTAACTAACTGACATTTAAATGTGCAGACCATTAATATGAGGCTCAATTCCCAGATGTCACAGGAGGCTCACAAGGCTTTGTTTACTTACATGAGGCTGGACATCCAACAGGCAAACTTTGTTCTTAGCTAGGACAGAGCGAACTGAGTCTATACTTGTACCATAGTAGTTGTTTTTATATTCACCATATTCAATGAACCTGTAGAAAATTAGATACTCATCAGAATGGTTTGTGAATATGAAAAAAAGCAGGCGGCAAATTATACTTCATAGGCAAAAGATATTTTTGCTGAACATGTAAAAAAATTTTTTTGCTGTATTTAATAAAATAAACAGAGCCAAGCATTTCAGCAAATGTCAATTTAAAAAAAAGTCTTCTACATTTTCAAATCAGTAACACTTGCTTGTATTACACTTAAGCCCAGAAAAGTACTTTGGTTCAGTAGAGCGTTAATGTTTTCCATCACCCCCTTTCAGAACTAATGCAATGCAATAAAAAAGTGAATAGGCCAAACAATAGAAACTACTGGAATTTCACTGCATACTACAGAGTAGCAGAGCTGGGCACTGGAGCTCCAGGAACTGGGAGGTGGCTAATGGAACCAGGGCAGCGATTATGTGCTATAAAAACACACTCATAAGGCCAAGCTTGAAGAAAGCATTTTGATGTTTCAATAAAATCCCACAATACTGCGTGAAAACACACCCTACTTCTGACGCCCTGAGTAGCCCCACCTCAGCAATGGAAAACTGGGGGTGGGGGTGGAACAGGAGCCAGCTGGAGGAGATGCTATGTGCAACATGGCAGCTTTATTCCAATGTTGTGAAGAGTCGATGTGAGATGAAGATTTGTATGAAGAAGATTCCAGGGCGAGCATATCATATAGCTAGCCATTAATTTTTAAAATAAAATCCTACTCAAGTTACATGTTGAGATCTAATTACTGGACTAGGGAAAAGAGTCACAGAAACACTTGGAAGTTTCCCTCATGCTTCAAATAATTCCTATGAATTTAGCTGAACAGAAATACAGTATATCCCAGGCACTAAAAAAAAAAAAAAGTGAAGACTGATAATTGCTAACTGAACTACCAGTTTTTAAGGGTTTCAAATAGTACTGTAGTAAATGAAATACATTTCAAATAGAAGGAAGCCATAGGCTATCTAAAACGACATACACCAGCTTAAGAACAACAGTAACACAAAAAAATTCAACGAAAGTTTAACATACTTGTTATTTTGTACATCTGTCTCAAACAAATGCTTGGAAATAAAAATATATTCCACACCATCACTCTCTTGGCTTCTTCTTGCTCTAGTGGTGTCTGCAATTGGATAGAAAAGGAGTTGAGAAAAGTCTACATCAGTTACCTTAAAGTACTAAAAATAAACCAAGTACATTCAGTTAGTTTCCTATGAGAGATTTAAAAACATATAGGAGAAAAGTGAATTAGCCACTCAAATACAATGGAGTATAAAGTCAGAGTTTTCCACTGTCATTACAATGTCAAGACTGAAGATCTAATTGCACCACAGGTTTGATCATTACTCATACCTTTAAATAATCTTTAATATGAGTAAATACATAAAAATAGTCATGTGTAAAGTTTAACCCACTCCTCCAGGAAATTGCCTTTCTTTTACAAATAACTTGTGTATTTTGTCCTGTACTGGCCTTTCTTTGCTAAAGTAAGCATATTGCTCATGGTGGGGAAGGTAAAGCCTTCTTCACACAATGCACAGTGCTTACCTTCAGTGATCTGTTTAACTAACTGAATGAAAACAACACCTCCATGTGTTGCCATTCCTGCCAAGTCATTAACGATGGCACCTTGCAACCTTTTGACAATACTGCCTACTTATTTTTGAGTCAATTACAAAGGAACAGAAAATACAGGGTAGTGGGGAAAAAATGAAAAAAAAAAAAAACCCACAATGCTTTCCAGTGTGGAACACACATGAAATCCCAACACAGCCTATCCTTTCATTCTTAAAATCAAAAGCCCTGGATGCCTGATGATTATCTGAGAACCTTGAAAACAAACAAAACAAGAAGGCTATGGAAGGCAAAGAACCTGCATGGGGAGCCATAACATACTGGTAAAAAGGCAGACGTTAGATTTCTGTTGGTAGTTAAGGAAAAGGGGCTGGCACAACTAATCACAAATGTTATACTGAAAACACATGTTGGGCTTTAAAAAAAGCTAAGGTTTAAAGAGTGAGGTGGGGGATGTCAAGGAAGAAAAGTAAGAGGACATGTAGGTGGGTAGGAGACAGCCACACTGAGCAGGTAAGATTAAGATCACTGGCCCTAGATGCAAGACTAATGCTGGCTGGCTGATTCTCATGAAGCCCTGGGGAACTTACACAAGATACTGATGATGTCACATGTATTCATGCTTCTAGTGAAGCTAAATGTAACTGATTAAATTGTTGGGAAAGATGGTTTTTAATGAAGGAGGTTCCCTATTCCAGAAAAGAGACGACCCCAAAATCACCCCATGCATAAGGAGCTAGATATGAGACAGTTAAGAAAGACTGAGGCTACAAGTTGGTAGTAGAGTTAATGTTATTCCTCATGGTGAAATACAAACTGAACACATAAATCCTGAGAACAAAGAGCAGTTTCACAGCTGCAAGGTTGACAGTGGCAATTCAGCCCTGACTGGACAGCACACAGCAGTCAAGATCAGTGGCTAACAAGGCAGAAATCAGAAATTGGGGGAGGAGGGCTTCAGCTACCCCAAACTGGATGAGCAGCATATAACAAAGCCTGATTATTGAGCTGGCTGGACTAGGGGGACACACACAGAGCACAGGAGCCCTCCGTTGGCTTTGACTCAATGTGCTCAAAGAATTAACCAATCTCAATACAAGTCCTGTCAGTCTCTGTTCGGTTCCCACCACTGTCCTATAAAAATCCCTAGGCAAGCAGCTCCAGGGTTTCTTCTGCCTTGAAACCCTTTGGATTTATGGGGATTTCTTTAATTTTACCTTCGTTTTTCTAAGCAAAGGCTGCTTCCACTCCACTCACCCCTGCTTGTCTGTCTTTAATATTTACTGGCATGTGGCAGCAGACTTAGAGCCACCATCCCTGTTAACTTTTGGAGACCTTTGACTTCTAACACCTGAATTCTAAGGTGGGTAAACCTGGGTTGAAAAAGGTCCTGTCATTCTAAAAAAAAAAAAAAAAAAAATCTCAGCAAAATCGATGTAGAAGGAGCGGAGGGAACCCAAGAGTGGAGACTGCATAGAGGGAAATACCTTAATTCTCTTTAGAAACCAACTCTGCTCTAAGAATAACTTTTGTCCTTGTACATACAGCTCAGATTCAAACCAGCAGAATTTGTTTTAAGAAATAAGTATGGGGGCTGGAGAGATACCTCAGCAGTTAAGAGCATTGGCAGCTCTTCCAGAGGTCCTGAGTTCAATTCCCAACAACTACATGGTGGCTCACACCTATCTATCATGGGCCTGTAGGTATACATGCAGATAGAGCAGCACATAAATAAATCCTTAAAAGTTAGAAAAAGGCATGATTAGAATGCACAGATCTTAGTCTAACCTCTGAATGATGGGGTAGAACACACACACACATACCACACACGGCAAATACACATCACATGCACTCACACCACAGTGCACATACATATACACACCACACAAACACACACACATCACTCTACACCACACATGCACACCATACATACATACATACATACATACATGCACACCACACAATTTAGGAAAGGCCTAGAGTACTCAAATGAGACACGCATTATGCACACAAGCCTCATACTCATCTTTGACCCAGGACATACTAAAACCACAGCACACACAAATGAATGGAACTTAAGGCCTAAACAGAACATAGCTGAGGAAAATGCTAGAATAAATATATCAAAAGTCTCCAGAATTTATATCAGGAAACAGGATTAACATATTCACACTATTAAAGTGTAACCTGAACTATACAACATAAAAGAAATAAGAAAACATTACCAATTCTCAGGGGAAAAGATAGCAGATAACCCAGAATGACCTGCAAGCTAGAATGTCAGACTTTAAAGTAACTATTGCAACTACGCTTCAGAAAAGAAAACATATCTAAGCTGGATAGAACTAGGATATTTTAGCCTAGAAACACAAACTATAAATGAGTAAGTAGAAACTGGACAAAATGCTAGAGACAAAATGCTAGAAGGCTCAATAGTCCAATAGGGTTTTGAAAAAAGCCAGCAAGCTTAAAGGCAGAGCAATAAAATTCACAGATTCCAAACAATGAAGAGTCAAACCATGAAAAAGTATAAACCAAAAGGCCAGGAACCTGCATACAAAAACTGAAATGTCTATGACATGTATAGCTAGGGTGCGGGTCCCAAAACAAACTGGGGAGAGTCAGCAAATACTTGTGGGAAGAAATAATAACCCCAACTTAAAAAATTTGGGGAAAAGGCACAAACTCACACACTGGAAAAGTTCAGCAAATCCTAAAACAGTTTTTTCTTTTTTTTTTTTTTAAGTCAAAACATACCTGTACATATTACAGCCAAAGACTAACTCCCAGGTGGAGATGAACAAGTCTTGGAAGCATGTAGAACATGAGGAATACATATGGGGAATAATAACTTCAACTACCATAGATTTCCTTTAAAAAATTATTAAAACACAAAATGCACAAAATAACATTTTTTTATATAACTGAAATAAAAATAGTTATCAACTAAATTCTCTTTCAGGAAAAAAAGAGCAAAGTAGAGGCCTTCTCAGATGAAGCAATCCAGTGTTCACTTCAATAAAGTGATAACAGTCAAATAAACGTTTCAGTACACTATTTCTTCCTCATTCAATAAAATATAAATACCTTCAAGTAAAAATTATGTGGTCAGATAGGTTTCTATTTTAATTAAAAGGGGTGTGTGTGTGTGTGTGTGTGTGAGATGTTATTATCTGGAAGCCATCCTAGTTCCTCCCTAAGCCTTGAACTTACCAAGTACAGCTGGGCTGGCTAGCCAGGGAGTTGCAGAGATCCACCTGCTCCTGTCTCCCTATCACAGGAGTAGAAACACATGCCACCATTTGTGACCTTTTTACACTGTGTTGTGATGACTGAAGTCAAGACAAGCAGTTTCTCAGCGGCCATCACTCCAACTAGCCTTGTAATTTCTAAAAAACGTTAGGCCTGTAGTCCAGCCATCCTACTTATTTGTTCAAGGAAAACAAAAACCTGTCTTTTCAAATTCTTATGCACAGAGTTCACCATAATACTGTCTTTGCTAGTAGTCTAGAGTGGGGTGGGGGAGGAACCTATCACCATCAGGTGAACATGCAGACAGACTGTAGTATTTCCATGCCATAAAAACACCACCAAAGAATTGCTAATGTTTGATATTGCTGGTGCAGGGCAAGCTGGTGCTGAACTGAGAAAACAAAACAAAACAAACAACCAATCAAAAAACCTGTACAAAGACAAATTGCTTTTCAACACAGATGCTGAGGACTGCAATGAGTCCCCAAGTGATGAGACAGAGCAACACTTGACAGCCTGGGGAAAAGCCCAGCCCAGGCATGGACATTTCTGAGATAGAATTCCTTATATTGCCTGTGATAATACTTGTACACACAGCGGCTGAAAAAGATCTATCTCCATTTTACATATTTCAATTATTTTTAATAATATTTAACAGAAAACTATGAATTGGGAAAAATATTTTTTACATCCTTAAATATTTATTTATTTGTTGTGTGGGTATCTATACCATGGTGTGCATGTGGGGGTCAGAAGACAACTTGCTGGGGGTTTCCTTCCTTCCACTACATAGGCCCTGGAGATTACTCAGAGGTCCTCAGGCTTGATGGCAGACTCCTTTGCCTGATAGGTCATCACACTGGCCACAAACGCAAGGAATTTTTAAGGCCAAATAACTCAGTTATGTGCCAAATCTTAATTCTCTTTACCAAGCCAGCAAATATATTTTAATACAAAGTTCCTTCAACACCCTCTCACTCCTCCCTATGGAACACCAAGAACTGGTGCTGTTCTTAATGGAATGTCACAGTCTTTCCAAAAAGAGGATTAAGGTCTGATAAATTTTATTCCATCATGAAAATAAGCAACACATTTTACAGTGGGAAATTATTTTTGTTGAGTGTGTGTTACATGATATATATTCAGGAATAGAAACAATATTTAAACGATTGCTTTTTGCTTTGGAAATGGGGCTAAATTCATTTATTCTTGCTGTTGATATTTGCTTTATAAGCTAAAAAATAAACCAAACAGAGAAGCAGATAAAAACACAACATTAGAAGTCAAAACTGAGACGTTTCTTTACACTAATTTGCTGGTAATAATTTGCATGTATAGCACACATTTTAGGGATCACTGCCTTACTGTACAGAGCTCACTGCACTTATATGTACCAATTTAAACACTTTCAGAGGTACACCAGCTGAGCAAGACATCCAGGATACTCAGGACAGCTCCCAGAGTCAGCCTTCGCTCCTGTTCCTTTACTGGGAAGAGTTTCATGTTTAATTGAAAGCCTTGAACTGAGTAACAAGGACCAATGCTAAAGGAAAGCCCTCAGAGTGCCCGGAAGAGGATTATAGGAGCAGTCTCCTGTTCTAGAAGAACTCAAGTGGGGCATCCTTTGGGCTGTTGAGTCTTCCAGAACATGGACAGCTTGAGTGCTATGAAAACACTAATCCATGTCAGTATGGGAAACCTCAAAAAATGAAGAGGAAGTGTGGGCGGCACTGAAAGGTTTCAAGCCTGGACTATGGATTTGGAATCTACAGATCCGAATGTGATGCCCATCTACTGTGGAACCTTTTGTTTCAGCTGTTTGACCCAAGAATAACAGCACTGACTAGATTTAGTCTCCCTTTAAAATACTGTCCCATTCTGCATGGTGACATCATGCATTATGGAATGCATACTTGACAGTAGCCTCATAGGTTATCTGCTAACATTCTTACCAGCTTAGTTATACTAAGTCCAAACAATAAAACTGTACAAAGACACATTTTTCAAGATGAATACTTTCACTAAAACATGCAACTGCCTTTTTAAGTGGAAAAATTACATATTCGAAAGTAGTTACAAAAACAGTACTGACTGATGCCACACCCAGGTCCCTCAATTTCCTCTAGTAATTTTGACACAGTTACACAGCATCAAAACCAAGAAGTCAAATGTCAATGAACTATAATTAGCTGAAATATAAGGAGTTCTATTTAACATTTAAAAACCAGATTAGGATACAGGCAAGTTTACATACAAGTTTTATATGAATGTGTGTAGATATTGTGTGTGTGTATTGCAAAGACTAATGAAATTCCAAAGATCAGCACAACCACATGATCAGTACTCTAACATGAAGCAGAGCATGGCCAGCCTCATGGACTCCACTTGAGCTGCCTTCCTAGCCCATCCCACAGCACACACTACACTTGCTGAAGACTTAATGATACTCTCTTTCGGGCGTGTTTTCTTCTGATACAGTGAAAGCAGATACTAGAGTTATAAGGAACACAGGTTGAAATACAAGACTAGATACACCAAGGGATGTAAAGGGTATGAGATGACCACATTAGCCTACTAGGAAGAAGGGCAGGATCTGGGAAAATAGCAGTTAGTGTCACCAGGCCCACTGGCTCCCACTCTTCCTTACCAAGGAGCACACACAAGTCAGTTTTCTGCATATCTTTGTTACTAAAGGAGACAATCCCAGATTACCCTGCAGATAGGGAGCTAAATATGAGGCAAAGAAGAACAACTGTAGTTATATAGCCATGGTAAGAGTTGACTCCCCATAGACAGTAAAGGAAAATGGTCCATGCTAACATAACAAGCTAGTCATATAAACATGAGAAGAAAGTATAGTTTAACTAATGTGCAGAAGACCCTGCTAAGGTCAGAGACCAGTGATGCCTGCTAGGTCAGTGAGCTGCATGGCTGGCAGGGGCTACTGGTTTGCAGACAGCTAATAGAGTTATCACCCTAACTGAGCAAGCAGCTGGAAGTACAGCATGTTATCCTCTCCCTGGGTTGCATCAAGGAAACATGCACAGTGTGTGGGGTTCCCTAAGTAGCTTGGCCCATGACATACTCAGAGAGTTAACCAATCTTAACAGGAATCACCTCACTCTTGCCAATTTTCTGCTGTAAGCCCAGTGAAAGGCTCTAGGCCAGTAGCTCAATGGCTTTTTCTCTCTGGGGGTCTCCTTCTCTTCTCTAGAGTTTCCTCTACTTCCTTCACAAAATCAAACCAACACAAGTCATGTTTTCACTTTCTCTTAGTTCTTCTTAAGAAAATCTGTTTTCACTTTTCTTATTTCCATGTGTCTATGTCTTTAGTGACACCAACAGACAATGAGCTCAAGAGCTACTGACTCATATTGTCTTTTAGTGACTAATGAGTGTCTGGCATCCTAGTTCCCCAGATCACACACACCTGGGCTGAGATGCTCCCATACCACTCTTCCTCTGTCTACTCTCCATGGAATCAATTTATAATAGGTAGTTACAGAATGCTACCTCTATGCATTCTAGCATCCACTATGCAAATAGGCCATGGTCTACCTATCTACTCATTACTGGTGGCATCTGGTAGCTTTCAAGCATGGGGTGATTACAAAGACTGTTTCTAAGATCAGAGCACACAACTTTTGTTGACGGCACACACATTTCCATTGGGTGTGAAATTAAATTCGTGCTCCTATGGTATTTGTGTAGTCTTACCATACGTAGTTATCTGAAGTGTTGACTTGAGCTCCCATCAATGCACAAAAGTTACACAACTCCACATTTTTTATAATCTACCTACTCTAATGGCTATTTAATGTAAGTTATAGAAGAGAACATTACAAAAGCATGCATCAAACAGAACCCTACTATAAACAAAACAAAGTTTTCTCTAAAATTCTAGGGTATGTTCAAAGTATTTAGCAAAGCAATACAATCTGAAATTGTAAATTTGATCAACTATATTGCTCTTAAATTAATTAGAACATTGCTCCAGCTGCCATGTCTGACACCACCAGTCACTGGGGATGCTGCCATAGAACACAACTTAGTAAGTACACCTTTCCCTACAAGTCTGAGATAGTGGGGAGTCTTCCCCAGACTGGGAAACACTCTGCATAGGAATCTTTGGGCATTAACATGTATAAAAGCACATAAAAGCAGGAAGTGACTATAATGAGGAACTCTTTGGCAAGTCCAAACCCTGGGATTTTCTTGATATTGTCTTGATAGGATCTTAGCAGCTGATTAGTCTGAGGCCCAAGTGCTTTCTTTTGCAATCCTCAGCAATACTACTACTACCATAGCAGGCCATATCTGATATACAGCATTTATCTTCAAAGAAAACTAAGTTTTACTAATTACTGGGCCACGGTAGTTTGAAATGACAGTGTCACATAATGGAGAATGAGAAGGGTCATGCTTTGAACATGAATATCCTCACAGACCTATGCAGCTGGCAGGACCATTTTGGAGGTTTTGGAGCCTTTCAGGGGTAGGACCTAACTAGTAAAAGAAGATTACTAGGGACAGGCCTTTCAAAGCATAGGCTGGCCTCCAGTTCCGGCCTTGTTCTATGCTTTCTATCATAGAACCTTTCTATGGCTCTCTACCAAGTGCATAGTCTCAGCAGCACATGACCATGGACATGTCTTCCCCACCAGGAAGGAATGAATGGTACTGTCAGGTACTATGTTCACATTGAACAAAAGCAACTAGCTCAAGAAGCAATGCCATCAAACCTGATTCCAAGTACAAGCTAAGCCTCCTCTCTGCCCTGTTCCTCCTCTGAATCTGTCTACACCGCTGCACAGAGGGTTCTATAAGTCAGGACATGTGAAGGGAAGACATAGCAGGAAAGTGATAAATATGTTTTGAACCATCCAGATGTCTCCCACAGCTGGGCACCCGATAAAATTACCAATTGTTTGGTAAAAATTTTCTAATTATTTGTACAGTGGATTCAACATCTGTAAGAGAAGAGAATTGAAAGGCAAAAAACAAAACAACCTGTCCACATGTTTCTTTACTTTTATCCTGGTTGTTGAAAACCAGAAGTCCCTTTACTTACAGCTAAAAGTGATCACTAACAGTAATTTGGAAAAATGTAGTAACAAGAAGTAACTGGAAGTAGCAGAACACTGTAATTTAAAAATACAGTTGAACTCTTCCAAAACTAAAGAACATTGCTAAGGGCAGTATACAAATGATTTTTTTTTTTAATGCAGCACTAAACCACTTGAAAAAGCCAAAATTTCAATTTGGCCTTTCAGACAGCTTTGTAACATCAACATATTAAGTAGTCAAATGGCATTTATTCTGGAAATCAAAATGTTTCAAGTATCATATTTCATTTGTAAAAATGCATATGAAAACCAATTTTATAAAAATAGATCTAATTCTGTGTACCCAAAAGAAGCCTACCATGTTTGGTCTATTAAGCTATGGAAAGCCCATTTGAAACGCTACCTGCCAATTACTACATATAAAAGCTAATTAAACACTGGTGCTATGAGAAGTCTCCCCCGGCTCTCTGTGGTTTGGTCTTTCTAATCATAAAACTGGTGAGAAAAAAAAAAAACCCTCTGGAAAACACTAGCATTTATTTGGGGGAACAGAACAGTAAGACTTTTATTTAGAAAATAATTTATAACTATAGGTTGGTGTCATCTACACATTAAAACTTGTCATAAAAAAATCTCAAGTAGGTAAGCTGAAATAAAGAAATAACCCATCAATAATCTGTGGAGTATAGGAAAAGTGTTTGGGCCTCTGGTGCCCAGTTCCCTCTCTAATGTGCTGTCACTATGCACTGTGCAGGGAAGAGGGTGGTCTAGAGGAGGAATGTTGTGAGTAGTAATCAGCATCGTGCAGGTTCCCTAAGTCATTAACAATCCCTGCTAATATCCTCAGAGAGCCATTATGTGCTAGAGGACTCACGGGGCACTGTGACACCATAGTGCTGCGTGTCACTGATCAACAGCTTCCGCTTCAGCTCATTCAGCCCGACCCCGACAGGACCTGAAAAACAAGGAAGAGAGTTTGAGAACAAGGGTCTAATCCTTCATGCCAAGCAAGGAGCCTATTTCTAGAAAAGCTATACACATAAAAAGCATTGGGTTTCTAGAGTTGCTTCAGAATGATTTCTATGCCTACCTTTTACTTTTTTTAAAGAAAGCTTAAAACATACTCAAAAATACCTTAGTATATTACCAAGTGATCCAAATACAACCACCTAAAATATGTTTACCTACACATTGTACTGTATAGTCCCGAGTGATCACTCAGATTTTTAAAAATATCTTTAGATTTCAGTAAAATAAAATCATTGGCCTTGACCAAATTTTGGATACAAATACAAGTATGCATTTTAATTGTGTAAAGCTATGTTCACGCTGAGCTCAGTCATGACATACATGTCATACAGAATTTCAGACAGTCCCAAGCAGCTGAACACTGCCACAGTCCTTATACATTAAAATCAACCAAATGCAGACATAGAAGACACGATGAACAAGGCAAACGGCATGTGCTGTGACAGAGAAAGATGACAGGCACACATTGCATTGGATGAAAATGAGTAGTCACTGAAGACATTGGGGCTAAACAAAACCACACGAAGAGTGATTGTGAGCATTAGTCTAAAATCAAGTCATAAAGGTATTGGCCTCAGGGCTGGCATTCCTTCTTGATCTTAAACCTCATGTAACTCTGGTTAGGCCTATGGATGAGTTGCAGAGAGAAGAGTGAGCACTGGCCTGAGGCCAACCTGCCCCGAGCTAGGTCCCCACTTGCTTCTACCCAAAATTCTCTTCCTATGATACTAAAAAAGGTGACTCTGATCCAGCAAGGTCAAGTGCATCCTTGGTCTATATCACAAAGCTCGCTTTCTTTGGAGAGGGAAGAACATAGGCACCTGACTTTGCATTCCTTTCTCTCCCTTTCTCCTCATCTGTGGGCCAGAGGCCAGCTGAGTGGGCACTGTGAGTGAAGGGAACCATGAGGAGAGGCAAAGGGGCAGGACTGGGGACCATATCTTCCTTCCCCACTGGCACTACCAGCCTCCACTGCATCCCACTAGTGCCTTCTCCCCTTCTTAGAGGGCTCTCAGGAATCTGTTTCTCTGTCCACTTCCTTTTGTCCTCTAAGACTCCACGAGAACTCAAGAATAGCCTCAAGCAGCGTTCACAGTTACTGTAGCTGCCTGGAGCATACAGGTCCCTCTCCAAGTTAATATGCTTCCCAGCTATAGTGTGATAAAGAAAAGAAAGAAATGTAATTTCTGACAATAGAATTTGTATTTCAGTGTATATATACACTTGGCAGGACCAGAAGGAAAACATACAACAAAGTTCGATATCTACATCCTCTTAGGAGTTCAGATTTGAGGGCTCAGGAGGCACCGATTACAAACAAGTACTGAGACACAGCCCCTGCGTACAGACAGAGTAGATACCAGAGATTAGATAAAAATCATGACCAGGTTTACCTGAACATGAAGTGTCCTGGATCTGCTACTGAGATGTTCTCCCTAAAGTTATGGTAAAAGCTCGGACTGGATCATGAAGGCTCGTCTTCATCAATGGCGGAAGGGTGAAGCCCAAGTCAGAAGGCACACCATTACCTTGGAGCCTTTCTCGGTTTCATCCTTTTTCTTGGGTACCATGATATGAGTAGCATCCTCCCCATCCCTAGGGCCCTTTCACTCTGGTGTGTCTGCATTGCTAGGAGCCTCAAAGCAATGGAGTCAGTTGACCATGGCCAGAACCTCTGAGATCATGAGACCAAAGAAATCTTACTCATCTTAGGCTGTTTGCTCAAGTATTTAGCTATAGTGACAAAGGTGACTAGCATAACGAGAAAAAGGGAGGCCACCTTCACTGACGAGAGGACAACAGGTCAAGAGTGAAATAGTAGGAATAATTGGGCTTGATCTGAGGGGCAGCATGAGAACATTAGCCTGAGTGATGGAAATGGATCCAATGCCACAGAAGGCTGGCTTCTAGCCCTACCCTAGCTTTGGGTTATATACCAAGTTCATGGGTTTCCTACACTTTCCCACTTCAAAGGACCCACCCTACTAATTACACAAGCTTGCTTACTTGCCTTGGTCCTCTAACAGACTGTGAGGTCCGTGAATACAAAGACATCTCCTGCCTAACTCACCTACTATTTCCACAGCTGGCAAATTAGAGGCACTTAAGTGTCTGTTTTGTGTTACTGGAACAAGAGAACAAGCCCAGGGTCTCACATGTGCTGGGCAGGTGTGCTACCAGTGTGCCACATCCTCAGGGCCTAGATCATTTGCTTCAATTTCATACAATGTGTGCGATCATGGGGGTAAAACGTGAGTGAACCGCAGGCATGGGGGTTGAGGTTAAAAAGCATCTGCACCTAAGTTGCCTGGATGTGGTGGTCGGGTAATACATTCAAAGACATGCATTGATGTGACTCTTCATCTTTAGCAAAAGCAGAGTAGAAGGAGATGAGCGCTGTTGTGTGCAGTTGAGTTTTAGGAAGAAACTCCAGTTCCCTGCATTCTGCGACAAGGGTCATGATACTCTAAGAAGGAGAGGGCTGAGATTCCTGTGTGAATGTCCCACGAGGTAAAGCCTGACACTAGGAAGAGGTCTGTATGGGGAGTGGCACTTAACTGATGGTACCACTGAAACCACATGGAGGGTATGGAGTTCATAAGGAACAAAAATATAAAGAAAATATTCTTGTAAGAAAAAAAATAAAAGTGTGTCAATGGAATATCATTGTGTATAGATGAAGTGAAGTCAGTTACTTATGCCCACCAAATACTATAGCATAGAGTGCCCTGCTCTAGGAGAGAAGATGGTGGGAAGTTGGTGACTTTCATAGGTCTTAGTCCTGAAGCTCTTCCTAGAATGAGAGACTCTTAGAAGAGAAATAGAACTCTCTTTATTTCATGCACTACCCAAATCACAAGCAAACAAACAAAGAACAAACACCCCGCCCCTCAGCCTCCAAAACCAATGATTTATTTTAGCACAGGAGAAAAAACTAGGTGTCTGACTTAGTAGGGAAAGCTATGCCAAGCCCAGGAGATAACTCTTCAATTCTAGACACTCACTTTCAGTCCCATATGACAACTATGGACCTCACCCACACAAACCAATTCCAGCCACCCAGTTATGAAGCCACACTCACACCAGGAATGACCAAAGTAAAGGAATATTCTAGACCATAATCTGCAAAGGTAGACATAATCTCATTAGAGAGCCAAAAGGCAGAATTCCAAATCATTCTTATTATAAAACTGTTCATCGGATGCACAAAGAAGCTTCCCTGTGGGGTTCCTGCTCATTCTGTACCCATGCCAGGGAAGAATGCCAGCCTCTTATTGACTCCAAAAAATAAAAACAGAAACAAGGGCCCACATTCACACCTGGGCCATATAACCGTGTTTCATGGGCAGTGCAACCACATTACTTTTAGTTGGCTTCTTTATATTTAAAACATGCAATCTATATGTAGACAATGTAAGGATATGAATGGATTAACCCATAAATGTGCCTCTGCTAAGAGGATTCACTGTGGCCTTCATACATGAAGCTTTACATCACTTAGAGAAAAGCATTCGTCTGTACATAAGTAGATGACTTTATAGTCATTTATGGTTCTTGTTAGTGATAAAGCAGATCAAGGTTTATCCTGAAAATTTTCAGCTCATATGGCTTTGGCTTGATGGGGACTCTAACAGGAGAGGCTTTCATGTAGCAGGCATCTGTTACACAGCCCATTAGGAGGAACCTTCCACATATCTCTGAATCTGTCATTATCCTCATTTTATAGAGGAGAAAGCTAGACAAGGAGAGGCCAAGTCTTTTTCTAAGGGGTGCACTTGAATGTGGCTCCAAGGTGACTGGCTAAAGCTCCTGTGACTGACAAGTCTATATTTCTCCACACTGCCTACATCCATCAAAACAATGTAGATAAAACATAAAGTCAGGTCCTGTGCTGTCTATGGCAATGGCTTCCAATGTCTGTCCTGGGCATGATTACTCCTTCCTAGTGCCCATTCTTTCAATGATTGTCTATGCTTGTGGCTAAGAATAAGAAAACTGGTATTAATAAAATCCGCCAATGTCTCAAAATACATTCTGAGATACTGTAAGACACTTTAGGAAGGCCAAAATAATCCTAAGTGTGTACCAAACCTGGGCAACTTGAAACACATCTATTGCAATATTTTTATTTACAATTATAATCAGACACAATGATGATGCAGAAGTAAAAGTCTCAAAGCTCAATAAATTAATTTTAATTTATTGATTTGGAATTGAGATGAGAAACTATGGTAGATGCTCCTTTTAATTTTAAAAAGAGTGCTCATGGAAAAGCCAGGAATGCCACTCTGCAGTTGATTCTTTGGTGTATTGTCAGTGTTCTAGTGGGAGCAAATAGATGTTTGTTCATGTCACCCCAGGAAACTTATAAAACAAATGTAAATTAATTATATGCTTCATTTTAAAAGTATAGGGCTTAAGATAGAACACAGTGGTGGAGCACTAGCCTAGATTGCCCAATGATACAAATTCAATTCCCATATAATAATCAAACAAATGGGCTGGAGAAATGCTCAGCAGTTAAAAACATTCTTCCAGAGGTCCTGGGTTTTAGTCTTAGCATCCACAAGGTAGAGCATAACCATCTGTAACTCTAGCATCCTCTTTGAGCTTCTGAGGCCACTGCATACAGAAGGGTACAGACGCATACATGCAGGCAAAACACTCACGCACATATAAATAAATTTAGCTAGCCAAAATTAAAAAAAAATACATTTTGTAAAAACTTACAAAATCACACTGGAAAGATGAACAGCATCATGTATATCCGACCTGCATTAGAAACTGCTGTGGAATGGTATTTCTGTATGCTGTGCAGATGTATTGCTACCATTGGTTAATAAAACTGCTTTGGCCTATGTATGGCAAGACAGGATACAGCCAGGCAGGAATTCCAAGCAGATAGATAGTGAGAAAAGCAGGGTTAGAGGAGATGCTGTCAGCCGCCAAACTGAGCAAGATGTAATGGAACATAGGAAAAGCCACGACACAGGTAGCAACACATAGATTAATAGAAATGAGTTAATTTAAGATGAATGAGTTAGTTAGTAATACACCTTTGACTGGTTATTCAGGTACCTGTATATGGGAGAGATTCATCCAGCTATAATTAGTGCCCAGACATGGTGGCAAGAATTTTCACCAAAAACCTGAGAGAGTTTAAAAAAAGATTCTAAAATTGAGCCAAGAACAGCTTCCTAGCTCAAGTCGTTCATTGCAAGGCCATGGTACAGAGTCACATCCCTTGTTTATGTGGGTTTCAGCAGCAACAAGGTGGAATTCCGAAGTCTCTCATGGACTGAGATACAAAGAGGCTTTGCCCAGATACTGCCTGATGGTTTGGGAGCATAGCTATGGACTTAAAAACACAGCTCCATGTTACTTACTACTGCTTCCCAGAATTGGAGAGGTAAGTGTGAATCTTTGGTACTTATGCCATGTTGAAAAGCTGAGCAGAGTGGAGCCAACAGCCAAAGCCGAGCTACACTGCTTAACAGTTTAAAAACTCTCCTGGTCAAAAGTGGATTAAAGATGCATAATAAAACATGTTCAGATGGAAAAATCCTCTAAATGAATTATGTTTAAAAATATATGTAGGCTTGAGAAATGAAAAAGAGTAGAGAAAGGTTTTTAAAAATAAAAATTATAATAAGCCATATAAAGACAGAAAACATACAGAGAATCTGGATACTGTATATTATTGTGCTGTCATTGGGATTTTTAACTACAGAGAGACATTTGATTGTAGAGGTTATTAAGTTAAACCAACATATATTATTTTAAAGGTATCTTGACTTCAAAATTTGGGTCTAAGGATATATTGCTTTGGAAAAGTGGTCCTGCTTTTGTTTCCACAGAAGATGAGAAGCTATGAATCCCTCCAGGTTATTATGGTTCCATCAAGGAAGATCTGCTAAGAGTCTCTGATGGGAACAATGGCCCAGATGATCCAATATCCAGAATAGCCTCAAGACAACTGGCTGAGACAATGTAGTGTCACCAACTTACACAGCCAAGATTTAACCATAATTCTAACTTTTCTCATGGTCCCTCTGATCATCAGAAAATAGTACAAAAAGCTATGCCCAAATTTCCACAATATTGTTTATGAATATTTTTATTTCAAGGGGGTTGATTAGATATGGTTAACAGTCACAGTAAATTTCTTTCTAAAGAAAAAAGGGGGACATGATACAGAAATAACTTTTAAAAGGTAGATTATTAATATAGTTTGCACCAAAAGAATCTGTTAATCTCAAAATACATTGGAATGAATTTTGGTTTACAGATACAAATTTAAGGTCAACTTTGTTATATTGAATATATATTTTTACTCTTGTTTAAGGCATTGTTATGTAACTCATTTAAAATTGTAATGTATAATTAAAAATATAGATTTATAATTAGTCATTTATGATAATCAAACTTATAGTCATGTTAGTTAAGTTTTTGAGGCATAAAAAGATATAAATAAATTAATAGGTAATCTTCAAATACCTCAAAACCCCACATAATATGTCATTTAAAATGTTTTAAGAACTTAGATTTTACTGGACAGTGAGACATATGTGCTCCTGGCAGCACCAATCTACTTCAGAGATGATGATCATTGAAGAAATTCCATACGGAATTTGCTCTCTTTGTGGCAAATAGTCACTGGGCAAAAAAAGTACCCTTGCCTCAACTACTTGACAGTATGTTGTATAAACTGGACATGCAAAGATCCATAGGAAAGTGACCTCTGAACTTTGCCAAAATAAGGTGAGATAGACCTTCAGGTTTCCGCTTCACAGAGGAAACTTCTAGATATTCTGCAGGACACAGAGCAAAGCAGCTGACAAACTTTGACAATAGCAGAACAAGTCCTTCAGATTTCCTGCTTCACTTAAAAGTATGCCAGAGACTCTAGGCCTGTAGGCTGAAGATATTGCAGAGGAACTTTGGGTGGCTGTCCAGGCAGCCAGATATCTCTATCATTAATAGAGTCTTTGAAGTTTCATACAATGCAATTCCTGTTTACTTGGATATTATTATATGCTTCTGGTGTCTTTGACAGAGTTGAAGACTAGAAAGTTATAGTTTTCCTTGGTATGATAAAAGGTAAATTAGATATAAAGCATCAGATTCACAAATATAGGATAAATAATAAATAATTTTCTTTAATTTTGACAAATACAAACAGACTAGATACTGTAACTGTGATTCTTGCTTGATAACTGTTTTGTTATAAGTAATTTTACAATGTTAAAATAAAAACCT
Source organism: Sigmodon hispidus (assembly GCA_004025045.1). Taxonomy (NCBI): domain Eukaryota; kingdom Metazoa; phylum Chordata; class Mammalia; order Rodentia; family Cricetidae; genus Sigmodon; species Sigmodon hispidus. The sequence goes on from PVIH01007879.1 coordinate 27,242, forward strand.
TCCTTTTTGATTAAACAAAAAGGTAAAGTACTGTGGTATGGTCTTCCTGTATACTGTGAATATATGTTGCTACCATTGGTTGATAAAGAAGCTGTTTTTGCCCACAGCAAGACAGAATATAGCCAGGCAGGAAATCCAAGAGAGATACAGGGAGAAGAAAAGTATAGTTGGGGAGATGCTGCGAGCTACTAGGGGAACAAGACATAATGGAACACAGGTAAAACCACAAGACACATAGCAATACATAGATTAATAAAAATTGATTAATTTAAGATGAACAGGCTAGTTAGCAATAAGCCTGGACCATATACCAAACAGTTTATAATTAATATAAGCTTCTATGTGTTTATTTTATAAGCAGCTGTGGGACCGCGGGGGTAGGGGGTGGGGATACAACACGAGACAGGAGGATGAAACAGAGAAAACTTCTGTCTATAATAAATTTTTGGAAAAACATAACTAAATAAAATTTCAACTTAATTATTCTACTTTAATTAAAACAAGGAAAAATATGGTTTTGTGTTTAAAAGCTAATTTATATTAGCCAAAGAAAATACAGGCATGTACAGTATCTATATAATGATAAAAAAAAACTTCCTTAATTTTATTTGTTTGTTTGTTTTATAAGACAAGGTTTTATTGTGTAGTTCAGATTGGCTTTGGCCTCAAAATCCTCCTGAGGCCCCTGAAAGCTAAGACTATGGAAGATGCATGTGTAAGAATGTCCCATGAATGTGACACCTCTTCCCTGATGTCCCTCAAGTCTACTGACATCCTGCTTCATCATCCTTGTTTCAGGAGGTTTTCATCTTTTAATTTCACAAACACACTTAAGAAGTTTTCATTTCTGGTTCATTTTGTTTTGAGGCTCTTACTTGCATCCTGAACTGGTCTCAAACTTGTGTTCCGGTTGCCTCTGCTTTCAGAGTTCTGAGGACACAGGCACATGGCATCACATCTGGCTCATAAGCTTATCACATGTAATGAATGTTGCATATGATTAATATTGTATCAGAATGTTAGCATGGTACACATTCAAAATTAATTTATGGTTGACATGGATTTTACTCTGTAACAAGGTCTCAAAAAAGATCTATATTGTGAATCATAAACAGTCACATCTTACAAAAAATACTAAAGGAACAGAGAGAGAGTATGAAGACAGGTCATGACGCCAGAGCTTGGAGTGGGGCTGTGAAAGCAGAGGATTCTGCAAGGGCCTCCATCTGCATGATGCTATTTCTTCTTTTTCATAGCAGTGCATAACTGCAAGGCTACACTTTCATCACTCACTGCACATTGGAGTTTCAACCATCTAATTATGTGGCAGTGATATTTCAAAATGTGTATTTATGATAAGGATGATGTACTTTCACGGTAAAAATAGTTTTTTATTGAAATCAGTGAAATATGGTATAACACATATATACATGTTTCACAGTTCAGGGAAGAACACAAGATAATCTTAATTTTCTGCCATAGAATATTAGTATATAATTGTGTGTGTGGGAGAGAGAGAGAGACAGAGAGACAGAGACAGAGAGAGAACACACACCCAGAGTTTGATGCCCAGGGGTTTTCTCAATCACTTTTCACTTTATTTTCCAAGGCAGAGCCTCTCACTGAATCCAGAGCTTTCAATTTTGCTAGTGTAACTACTCAGCTGCCCCAGAGATCCCCTGTCTCCACCTCAAGTGCTAGGTTAGAGAAGAGCCATGAGACCCACCCAGCCTTTAAGTGGGTGTTGGGGATCTGAATTTCAATTCTCAAGCTTAGCAAGTTCTTCATCTACTGAGCAACCTTGCCTCTGTGTGTAGTGCTTCTTAAGGCTGATTAATATCAAATTCAATTTAATAATTTAAATATAGGTAGTGCCTTACAGATGAAAGACTTATAATATTAATAATCTATTAGCAAAGTAGCTAAACAGAAACAGATAAGTTACCAGGGATAGACAAACTATACATGCAATTACCACAGTAACACATTAGTGATAAAATCCTTCTTGTTTATACATACTTCTTTTTAATATTTGGATTTATGTCCAATATTAAGTGGAATGTTGGAAGGACATGTGTTGCTCTGACCAAGTACTATTTATGTTTTCTCCTGCTCTTTGTACACTTTGGCGCAAGCCAAAAACAGTCTATTACATAGAGAGTTACTGGCATGGATGTGACTTCTATTATGTCTTCAACTCCAGAGTACTTAGCCTGCTTCACACAAAAATTCTTCCGCATTTCCCTACAGACATTTTTTATTGTACTTGGCCAGACTTGTTACTCTTTATTATCCAGAGAAAAATACCAGAATTATTGGAGTCTGCCATAGGAACCCAAAGTGCATTGTTACCTGAAAAAAAAATGCTCCTTCATTTGATTTACAGCAAGATAAATCCAACCAACCCCCTAGGTATCTTTCAGATCAGACACATGCTATAAAGTGTCTACTTATCATATTGTAGCAATGCTCTTTTATTGCTCTCGGCATAAAATAAAAACAGCCATTCTATTATATTTGATCCGTGTCCATGGGATGACTGTGTTAGTGGGTGGCTGCAGTGCCGTGTTTGGGAATGACAGATCAAACTCTGCAGAGTTGAGCTCTGTTCATGACAAATCAAGTCAGAGCTCATTTCCTCTGTCACTTTCATGAGAGAAGAGTGTTCTTAATGAGGCAACAATTCATAAAAAACAAAAAAACCCTCTAAAATCATGAATCAAAACAGAGAAGAGGGGACTACAGAGTTTGCTGAAGGAACGTCAGTCTGAAGCAGATGTGTGGAACCACTTCAGTTCTCACCCCCTTCCACACCAGCTGTCACGAGGATACAACTGACGGATCAAAATCCAACCACGGTCTCATTATCCTTAGCAAAGCAAAGGGCACTGGTAACAGTGACTTCCTTCCTTCCTAACCCTTCTGATGGTGACCTTTCCCTGGGGATAACAAGATCTCATTCGAATCCATTCTGTGCTGGTGCCAAACTCAAAATTCCCTTAACCAGCACTGCATGTCACCCACTATGTAGCACTCACCACCTCTAGTAGCTGTACAAATGGCCTGATGTATAAGCATCACTATTTTGTTAATATGAACAGATTTTCGGTTCATTTTTTCCCATTGGAATATAGATAGCTTGAGCGCAAATGCTCCCATTGTAAGCTAGAAGTTGGTGCTCAGACAGTGCCTGCTTACTCAAAACCAGTTCAATGAAAAGAACCGTGTCTTATGCCAGAAATGAATTCCATGTATAAATATTTAAGCAAGACTATAGGCATAAAAAGCCAACTGTGATTCTAATAAAGATCGTATTTGTCTCCTCTACACAGGATTATAATTTTAAGCCTACCACACACTCATAAATTTGATTGAGACTTTCAGCTTTAGAATATCTTTACAGACTCCTCCAGAGTAAACCCTACAAGGTTTCAGCCACAGCTCTACAAAAGCAGTGGGGATTCTAGCATTTGCCGTCAGGTCTGAACATGCCCTCTCCACTCCGCTTCGTGCAGCTCAGCCGCAGCCATCATTCTGTGGGAAAATGATGACATTCTTACAAATGTCCATTTAGTCAAAGCACCTCTACATAGCAGTCTGCAGGCAACATGTATGATTCAGCCCAAAGGAGAACCAAATAGTACTTACTGCCCATGTTGTAAATGTGAAATATACAGAGATTTATTGTTGGTTCCCTCCCTATGCAGAATAACCAGACAGAACAAGTCACAGATTGTCTGAATATCCAGAAGATGAATTTTTGCCTTTGCTTTGGCTAAAACCACAAAAAGGGCTTTTGGGGTTCTTTAGCACCACAACCCTGTTCCTCCCACAAGCCCACATACATCATTTGACTTTACTACTTTACCTTTGAAAAAGATTGGGTTTTACTGAAGATAAAATATAATACATTGGATAGAATAATGCAATAAATGCCCTTTCATTTGGTCTAATACCAAATATTAACATAAGAAATATTTTTAAATGTAGAAAGGAATCTAACAACTATCACTGAGGTATCAGCATCTAAAATGTAGCCCAGTTTATCTAAAAGAAGAACCCAAAATTAATATTACCCAAACAAAGAGAAAATCAAATATTTTTGACCAAGTTGCATGGTCCCCAGATGCTGTATTATTTTTGAATGGCACCAATGTGGTCTGTTCTGATGTCTTCAGCACAGTGTCTAATCCTGTTTCTCCCCAGTGATAGTTCCCTAGTACTTTCTAGGCTCAGGTGATTACTCTCTGTGGCTTTGACAACATGGGTTAGAGGGAAAGAAGCTGAAATGCTCTCATTCCCTCCTCCTGCACATGTCAAAGTCAAGACACATGTGTCCTCAGCATGCAGTCATGAAAGAAAACAGCTAACTCAAAATAAGGTAGACTCTCCAGGCACACATCCATTAGTCAGGGCCTTCTTTCAGAGGGTCCGATGCTAAGTAATTAACTCACATTAATTCAAATGCCGAGGCTCAGAATCAGTGGGAATCTAGGAGTAGAGCATCCATGCTTATTTTTAAAATATTTCAGATAATATATAAGAATTCCCTTTTACCCAGACCATAGTAGTGGCTGTCAGGAGCAGGTCTCAGCCTTTGCTTGACTAGCAAAGCTCTTAACATCTCTGCATCTCAGATGAGGAAACTGAGGCAGAATGTTAGGGTTTGTCCCCAGAAGTTCCTTTCTTCTTTTTCACTCTCTGTTGCTGAGATGAGTATGCCCACTCTACCACACGCTGCTGCAATAGTGTGCTGTCTCTCACAGGCCCAAAGCCAGGTGATCACTTAAAATTAATTTATATTTCAGATGTAGCAAAAGGTCATCTTACATAGTGTTTTGAGGTGCCTTGCTAGGACTATAGTCTGTTACCTACGGGCAGCTGGGAGATTTTCCACCAGGGTGAAGTGATTAAGACTGTGAACCAAAATGACTCTTTTGTCTCTGTTGGGTAACTTTCTCAAGTATTTAGCTTGCTGACCGACGGTTAACATGACATCCCTCTGCTGGTTCATCCTCTCCTAAGGTAAGTCCAGGATGGTATACTCTCTCATGGAATACTGTGCAACAGATGTTCAAGTCTCACATATACAAGTTCCCTCTGCTCCTTATTCCTCTGAAGGAGCCTAGGGGTTGGTTATTCCTTTTCCATAACCATCGACTATGAAGACCTCTACACCTTGACTTTCTTCATCCTTCTCTAGCTTACCACACAGACTCATGACACACTCAACTGCCTGCTCTCCTCCATCAGCCCTGCAGAGATGGCATCATGGTCAATGCTTAGAGGAGAAGGGAAAAGTGACAGTTTCTCTTTCCTCTTTATACCAAAGCTACAACAACATGGTAACTTGGACGAAAGTCACCTGGAGAAGGGAAAAGCAGGGACGATGGCGCCACTCTGCTCTTCCCTCTTTACCCCAGCTCATGGCTTCTGGGGCTGCAGCAGAGAAGTGATGGAGTGGAGGGGGACGCCAGGGACAATGGGGCCAGAAGACAGGCTAAGAGGTCTCGAGTAGCCTCTTTTCAGGACCAAAGAACTCAGCCATGACCTCTGGGTGCTATGTGGACTGGAATCTGGAGGGTTATGAGCACTTGTAGAAAAAAGTAACATGCGTGAAACTCTTCCAGGTGTGGTTGGGGCTACCGAAAGGTAGGCCTCACTAAGAAAGGAAAATCTGAATTTCCTTTGAAGTATGCAGTCATGTGTTTCTGAACAATGCAAATAATTTCAATATCTGCCTGGTTAGTGATCAACTCCAGTGCCATTTGGTATGAGAAAACCATATCCCTTCCCCCAAATCACCCACCATCAGTCTCAGTTAACATGTAACACACTTAGAAAGTATCCCTTCTTCCTAAAATGGCTGATTCCTCAGCCCTCCATTTATTCTCCTACCCAAACTGCCCTCCTAAGTTTACAGCCTACAAATTAACAAGAGACACTATGCTCCTTTACCCCCAACGTTTTGCAAAACCATTGGCTTCAATCCTGGAAGCTGACATAGCTCTCACCACATTTTAAAAGAAGCAAAGTTAAGGGAGGGGGTGGAGGAACATAAGGTCATAGGAGGGTCATATCCGGGAAGGCTGGACAATACACTGGCTAGAATGTTAATGTGAGCTGAACCAACCACTGCAGACATAATCTGCCTGAACCTCACATTTTACAGTATTGTGGACTGAGCCCAAGGCTAGGCAGGTATCCTACTCCTGCGTCACATATTTCTCCCATATACTTATAAATGGAACTCTGCTACTGTGACTTATTTCATGATGAACTAAGAGCTATAGAAAGCTTATACCATGGCTACTGCCTCAAGAGTAACTGAAAAGAACATCATTAATAAATAGTCAAATATTCATTGACAAATACATAAATATCCAGTGCTCTTGTTGCACCTTGTGTTTGCATTTGCTAACCCGTCTCCAACACAGGCTCCACAAGCACACCAGCCCTCTCTTGAGGTATGTCTCCAAATCAACATCACAATATAGAAACACAGCCAAACACCCTGCTTTAGAGGTGTTCAAGATGTATGGAATTTTAACTGGAAGATTTCAACTACAATATACTTCAAATTTAAGTTCTTAGTGTGTTCTTGATTTGCTCAGGATTATAAACAAAACAAACACTCACCAACCAGCACAACAAGCCTGTATTTCTCATGAGCCTGCCGCCGATACGGCATCACTTCTTCGTATGTGGGCACATCCGCTGTGTCATACTGGTCACTCTTTTTGCATTCATACATAGACTTGTTTGTTTTCTTATCTTTTCTGCTAAGACGAAAACTTCTTCTAAAACCAGCTACAAATTAGAAAAAAAAAAAAAAAAGACATACGTTTAGAAACTGTTTAGCGTATTTCAAACTAAAAATTAAAATTTCCCAAGCCAAATATGAAACCCCTTCTGGATCAGCTCCACAATATAAAATTCAAGTATCTTGTAAATGTGCAAAAGTATATTTGCTTTAAAAAGAATATTGAGGGCTGGCGAGACAGTGCCTCCTGAGGCAAGTTCCATCTCTAGAGAAAACCGAGTCACTCAACTGTCTCCTGACCTCTACAGGCAATTACGTCACAAGCATATTCACACATAAACATACACACATGAAATAAACAAAATATAATTAAAAACTAAAACAAGTAATAAATCAGATAAGTAGTATATTTTTAGAGTTTTTCTGCAAAATAGAAAACTGAAACAACAATGTATGTGTGAGTATGAATCTTGGAGATGACACAGAAAGTGACTAATTGTTCCCTTGGGTTTGAGAATGTAAATGGGAAAAGATAGGCAATACCTACAGTAGGCAGCAAAGCTCGGCCACCTGAGGACTGGCCTGGCCCGAAGAGGTCCTGGGCTGGACGCCTTGGGCATAGTGTTACACAATACCAGCTCTGAGCTACACATGTGTACCTCCAGCAGTTGGGAGGTAGAGGCAGGAGGGCCAGAAGTTCAGGGTTATCCTTAGCTACATGGTGGGTTTGAGGCCAGCCTGGGTTATATGAAAGCAAGCCTCAAAAAAAAAAAAAAGTGCAATGTCCAGTGAGTAAATATGAAGTTGACCGAGACACATTATGGAGACAGTTTAGTCAAAGATAAATCAGTGATTACTTTTGCGATGGACAGTGAAACCAGCAAAGAATGGATGGATTAATAAAAGTTATTCTGTGACTTTCTAAAACTAACTCTGGTTTTAAGGCAATCCTAGGTTACTTGGGAGGAAAGATTATTTACAAAGAACTTCTTACAAGGAAGTCTTACCATAGCTCCCTCAGAGGTAAAGAGTGAACGAGACCATTTCTGAAGTCTGCTGACATCTCATAGAAAGAGTGGAATGCAAATGAGGCAGAGAGCAGCATGCCACCCTGGGCTCAGAAGGAGAAAATGTATAATTCTAAAGTCACATGGGAGAGAATCTAGCATTCTGTGAGGGGGTTGAGGGGAAAGCCGCATGTGATTTGGGGTTCCTTTCTTCCCAGGACACTGAGAAATTGCCAAAAACCTGGTCCACCAAGTATCCATTCCTCAGTCCACCTTCCCAACATCATGCCACAGGGAACCAGAATGCTTACCATGTGCCATGGTGTTAGCACAGTGATCTCAGACCAGTCTCCACCTAAGCTGGCAGAATCTATTCATCTGTGCTCCCAACCGTCATCAGTGACAAGATCTGTGATTGGTTATTCCGACTGAAGTATTTCAGACTTCTAACTGCAGGTCCCCTTTATAGTTCTGGTATGGAAGTCACCATAAACTTTGAGTACAAGGATCATCCAACACAAATGAAGTCCCATGGCTAAAACTGGAAAAATTTCCAATCTGCAAATTGTAACTAAACCCTAACTTCTGAGAAACTGCTTACCCAGTTGGGTCTTTACAACTCATTGATGTTTTTTTGAATCTCATTATAAACATGAAAGTGAGAGGAGGGGAGGGAAGAGGAGGAGGCAATCAGATTTCTAAAGTAAGGCTATGAAAAGGACGGGACCATGCTCCATCGAATGGGTAGAGAGACCTGCTCTGCAGTGCCTCTCATAGAACAGGCACTTAAGAAGTTACCAGGGTTAATTTTAAAAGACGGCAGTACCAGCTACAAACCCATTCACAACATGTGAAAACAGGATGTGTGGGGACTTTACACCAGACCTGAAGCTGCACAGGACTCTGTATAGCACAAGTCTTACAGCTAGTGGGAAACCAGAGAACACAGGCTGTTGACTGTTACCCTGGAATTCAGCCCTATCCTCAGTTTGTCAGAAGCCATATTTAAAATCAACCTTGCCCAAGAAACTCCCTTTATAAAACACTACGGAGTTCTGGAGAACAGGTGCCCACAGAGTTCGGGAGAGCAAATCTGTAAAGGCTGGAGTCAGAAATTAAGAGACACAGACTGGACGTGCTGCCCGGCCATACAACTGCATGTCTCTGCAGTTCCAGGAATCTTCTGTAAGGCTCATTTTCTGTAGCTTAAAATATGTGGAAGAGCAGCATCTCCCTTCCAGGGTGGTGAAGGACAGGCTACTCACAGCCTTGGTCCACAGCAAAGACTTCTGCGTGTCTTTTACAGATCTCCACTGTATCATGTGTCGTCCACTATCTAACTGGGACTTTAGGGCAAGCATGTGGATTCCTACAGCTCAGACTGTCTCAAAAAGTAGAAAAGTACATCTGGAGGCTCATTAATCAATTTTAAACGGGGCTCTTGTAAAAGGAGAGAACACAGTAAAACGAAAGCCACTTTTAAGTATGTGAACTGGGGCTGGGTGTCAGGGTGTAAGAGAGCATGTGGCTTTCATGAGGCCTTGGGTTCCATATCTCCAGTGCTATGATTCACAAGCAATTATTTAAAATGCCGTACTGACTAATCATTTTAAAGGAATACATTAGAAAGGCTTAGTATGTAGTAACTATACTTTGTATATTCTTTTCTAGGAATGCATGTAGTGTTTGTTGCTAAACTTAATTTTGCAGAGCATCCTTCCCTCCAGTGTTAGGATTTTTTTTGTTTCACTTTATTTCTCCATATCAAAAGGCATATGTATTATTTGCACAGCCACTTTATGTGTATATATATACACTCATATACATATGCATATTTACACACATTTGTTAACATACACATATAAAAAAAAGGAAGAAAAATTCTCAGCTCAGAACCAACAGCTAACAAGCTGTAAAATCTAACTTTTTTGTTATAATCTTTTTTTTTTTTTTTGGTCAGGCAAAAACCAAAACCAAACCAACCCACACTCATACACACACACAAACACACAAACAAAACACAAAAACTTAAGTTTTCCCAAAAACTGTTCCTTCACAGCTTGTGATTTCCCATCTCCAGTTAGAAATGAGCTCTGTGCCTACCAGTGCTCCATGGCTGAGTCTCCAAGAGACTACTGTATCAAAGAAAGGGGCTGGTTAAGAACCTCCTGGATTTTTCTTGGTTCTTTTATTAAAATGAACCTAAACATTGTGGCGCTGAACTGAAGGAAAGCAGGGCTTCTCCTCACATGAACACTGGTAACTCGGCATCTAGTAGTCAGTGGTGAGGGCTGCCGCTCAGAAGGGCAGCTTTGGGAGCCGAGGGAGGGGAACTCTGTCAAGGAATTCAGGGTATGGGAACAGTTTCACATAAAATGTATTTTCCTTATAGTTCATATTTTTGTAATTTATAACAGGCTCAACATTTTTATGGACACGTTTGTTTCCAGGGAAGCTTATCCACAGCTGCTAGAAGTCTGTGTCTTTGAAAAGAACAACGGGTTTTATTACAATAGGAAAGTGACATCAGAGCGGGATGCAGCTGCGAGACAAGGCTTATCTAATACTTTGCAGTAGTGACAATTCACAGTAACCTGCCAATTTATCATCTGACTCTACAGCTCTGCTTAAAGACATTAACTATGAAGGGGTGACTGTAAAGAAAGCTGCTTGTTATCTCAAACAGCTACTCAATATCCCTGGTCCAGCTGTATGCGTCGCCAATGATTTCATGAGGCTCTGCTTGCCTGGGATTCCTCCGATGGGCCTCTTGGTAACAGCTTGTTTAACTGTCCATCCACCAGTTTCATCCCTCCTTTAGTAACGTGGCCATTGTAAAGCTGCACATCGCTGTTATTAAAGGTGGCGGTGGGATGGAACATTTTCACATCATTACTCTTTGTGTCTCTCATTTCTTCTGTCTCTGCCTGGTTAGTGCTCACTGGTCAAGCCTGGAGTCAGCCCTTCATCACCATACACATGTGTAACTGTAAGAAGCTGATGATGCGCTCTCTGCACAAAAGTGTTCAACCTTAATGTCGGACTGATTTTCAAGAAATCCTAAATCATTTGGGTGTGGGAATCTGTAACTTTGCTTTTGATTTCTCCCACTGTTTTAAGAGCTCGCTCTTATTATGCCTGATAAATATTCTCCTACATTTTTCTGAACCTTAAGAAATGGGGTTCATGGCTTTATACTTCAGTTTTTTAAAAATCTCATCTGGAATCAATCAGATGTAATCATGACATCAAACTGTGAAGTGTGTTTGTAACTTTCTATTTTCCTAAATAATTAACCAATGGTTCTAAAAAAAAAAATCTTGAAGGAGAGGGACCCCTATACAACTTTTTATTGAGATAAATACAAAGAGGTATAACACTGTTTCTGTCATGATGGAAAAAAAGGAGTGTTTTGGGAGGGGAGTTGAGTATAAAAGGCCCCTTCTGTCTCACCTTAACATAAAGTGATAAGCAATGCCTGGCTTAGTATCCCACAATGAAATGAGGTCCCAAATAAAGTGAGCAATGCCACTCTGCTTTCAGATGTGGACAACGGAAAATGACAAGCCCTTGTTACAATTTCACAGAAAGAAACAAACTATTAAAGAAAATCATCCGTTTAATGTATGGATTAAAACGTTTTACCTTATAGATTTTTTTTCCTCGTTTTCTTTTCAAATTAAGTAAGTGTCTACATACCTTTTTATTCACGGTAAGTTGTAAAACACAAAAATACATGACTAGCTTCAAGAAGTTATTCATCCTCCTGGGACACAAAAGGCTCTTCTTACATACTTATAGTTTACAGTGTTTTCACAACATAGGATCCTGACTGTAACGATTCTTTGAAAGACTTAGAATCTCTCATTTGACTTTTACCATTTTTATACAAAAAATTAAAGTCAGTTGTAATTTGATCATTCTCAAAAATTTGCATCATACCGCATCCTTATAACACAGTAGCCAAAAGTATCAAATGCAATGCTTGTGCACAGATTTTAAGAAGCATGTGTTACTAAAATAAGCTTTACCATTGTAGGAAACACTACAACTCACTCTTCCACAACTCCACACATTGCTATCAATTTTAAGAGTAAAAATAATTTAGGAAAAAATAGAAATAGTTAAATGATGAAATAACTTCCCAGAGAAATAGGCAGGTTCCAGGCTCCTCTATTTTGAAATGATTACACAAAATACTAAGTTTCTATGTAAATGATGGTTGGAAACAGCCAATAAATACAAATACAAGGAAAATGATGAAAGTGAAACCAACTGAATGCTTTAAAAAAAAGCATAATGGAGCATAAAAAATCAAGATCAAGAGAACAGAAAAATCAAACCAAAGAGAAGTGAAGACAAAACGTAACACATTGTTTCAAAAGTTAAAAATTGAATAAAACAGCTAAAAAAGTTTATTACAAAATCAGAAATCATCATATTCTTTAGCTCTTGTAAGTAAATTCAATGAAAAGTAAATGTTTTGATTTTTATGATCTCTTTTACTTTTTTATAGAATTGTGTCCTTTAGGATGACATGTCATTAAAATGCTAATTTCATAATGAACTCAGAAGTCCTGCAGACCTATCAAACCCCACTGACAGCCTCAGGGTTACATGGGGATGTGTACCTTGACTTTCTGTTTACTTAAAGAAAAAAAGTATCCAACCATCATCACCACCTGGGATGTGTTGGACAGTACAGTTTCAATACCTGATTTCAATTGTTTTACATAACCAATCCCCGGTTGATAATATCAGATGCAATGCATTGCTAAAGTTTAAACAAGCTTTTCATAGGATTACATTTCACAGATGTTCAGTGCACAAAAAGAAATCTTAGCAAAATCTTGACTCTCAGAAGTATAAATTTGTCACAGGTACCTCAAAACTCAGAGACTTCTAGAAAAATCCATCTCAACCTCCTAAGGTATAAAAAAAAGTATTGTGATGCAGACACAGTCAAAACAAAATGTTCAATTTTTCCTAAAAGGAGCCTAAAACTAAGCATTTTACAACTTTTATCTCTATTTTAAATATACTGAAATACAGGTCCCACTTTTATATACTGGGAGTACTGCCAAAAACATCATATGAAAAAAAATTTTCTGCATCTTAAAAATCAGAACAATTTCACCATGCAAATATTTACCTAGTATCTAAATTATAAGACAGAGTGAATTTTACTATAAAGTGTTTAAGAAGAGTTTTAAAACCCTGTGGAGACATTAACACAAACTAAGCAGCTGGAAGTTATTCTACAATATTAGGTTCTTGACAAGGAAACAGTCAGCTTGTCCTCAAAAAATATTCTGACTGTAGGGCTGGTGCCTTAGCAAATTGGTAAAGGCATGAGACACATCAGAGAGGCGACTTTCATTCGTGTCACTGATAGAAAGATGCCCACATGGTCATAGGACTTCAGTATTTTGTTGCTGAGTTAATGGCTGGTAAGTAATTATCCCAGAGACAATGATTGACAGCCAAGCACATCTTAAAGTGACATGTAGCAATCTTGGTGGGTAGCAGTTTAAATTGCATAGGCAAAAAAAAGCATTAATAGAGAACTGTGGACATCTATTTGACCTAAAAAGCCTGGATGCACAAGCCCTCCAGCCATCTCACAGTGCAGGGAAAATTCGTAAAGAAAGAACAATGATATGATTGTATTAAGGTACACATACTGTGAGGTTTTTATTGCACGGAGGCGAGAGAAAAGTTTTTTGGACAAATTACCAGAAAACCCACCTCCAGCATGTTACAGGCTCACAGCTACCTTTGTCATGAGCTGTGTTCAAATCCGCGATGATCCTTGAACCATCTAGCTCATTTCAAACTAAAAGTAAAACAGAAACTCAAAGTCTCTGTTATAACCCTGGAAGCTAAGATATGCAGTGCAATTTCCAAGGGAAAAATGACTTCTGCTTTAAAATTCCAAATCACACGAACACCCAAAATTTATTGTTCAAATAAACAACTAAAAGCACACCAAACATCACTCCCCACATATACACACAACAGAGAAACTCTATGAGAGATGAGAGTCTAACTTTCTGCCAAGCAGCTAATAAAGAAATGAGTTCTTACTTGTACTTTCAAAATTATGACAAAATATAGTATGCACATATAAAACTGCAGCTCCAGACAGACAGAAAAATTGGATTTGAAACTTTAGTCATTTTTTTCCCCTTAACTTGAGACTATCCTTACATCCTAAACTTCTCCAAGCAAGGATAGTTTCTGTCAGGAAGCAAATATTTCCAAGCAGGAGTCCAGACTCGTTGAGATTCTGCAGATTTCTTTCCTGGTCAAGAAAGAACCTGTACTGCTTTTTTGGGGGGAGAAAAATGCTTCTAAATATTTTCTTTACAAATTCTGCCTCATGGACACCATCACAGTGGCGTATTTAAACACAGCTGCACTTTCTTGCCTAGCAATCTTTAATAACTGAGTAGATGATTGAAATAAGTAGGAATTTTCAGTCAATTTATAAAACCAGCTGTGTTCTTAAACACAAGAGAACCATGTGGAGAAATAAGAACCAACCCTAAGAACAGCACATAGACATAGAGAGATAAATAACAACTTAAAAAAGGTAACATCACAGGGTTCTGGTTTTATTATTTAACTTTAGGCTAAATACTTTGGTTAAATAGAAAGGGTGGTCTAGGTCCCAAAACTGATCTTGTTTTAAAAGAATGCAGCGTATGCTTCAGCAAGAACAGAAGCACTGAAAATCCAATTCATCAGGAAATCATTTGCTGCAAAGAGTTAGAAAACACATGCTTGATGCACGGTGTCTCCTAAACTGATTAGAACAAGATTCCTATAATGAATTAGCCAGAGGACATTACCCAATGATTCATATCAATGTTAGAAAAACTGCTTCATACTGATTATTTTGGGATAAGGAAAGAAAAGAAATGGGATTTTACAAGCTCTTCTGCTGGGGAGTGAGTACGAAAGTTTGAACACACCAGCTTCTGCATCACTCACCAAAGTGAAAGAATTTTCCAGACCTTTAATTGTAGTCATTTATGTAAATATGTAAATATGTAGTGAACACACATGTATGCCATGTACCTCAATGGCAATCTCTATATGTTGCTCATATACACATGTAGGATACATACATATATACACTATGTATCTCTATCAGTGGCAATCTTTAATGTGAGCAGTTCCTGACTTACAGAATTGAACTTTAAAATGTTACCTTCTACAGTTTCTCTTTACAGTGTTCTATTGGTTTATCTTCACATAATTATAAAGCTTTACACAGACTACAAACAGCTTATACCGATTGTCTAGCCATCCAGCTTCTTTCTGCTTTCCAATAAAATAGCCAAGTATTTTTCGCTGATGACCATGCTGACCTTTAAGAAACTGGTCTCATGCTTGTCAGAATCCTATCACACAGTAAATCCAGCCAGTGAGGCCTCAGTTAATACAGGTTTAAAGCACAAGTTGTTGGGTGGCACACACCTGTAACCCCAGCACTTGAGAGACTGTAGCCAGAGGCCAGAAGAGAGTGACTTCTATTGAGCTGGAGTTATAGGTGATTGTGAATCACCCAGTGTGAGAGCTGGGGACCAAAGCTATGTCTTCTCCAAGAGCAGGACACATTCTTAACTGCTAGACCATCTTTCCAGCCTGTGCTCAGAAAGTGAATCTGGTGTAAGATTGGGGGGTTACCCATCTACTGCTTTATGCCTGATTTTCATCTACTTCAAAGAAAGTGAAAATAACCAAATGTCTTCCCTGGGTTGTACCAACATATGAGACCATGATCTGGTGTAGGAACCAACGACACTGTTCTGGGGATATCCTTTCTGAAGAGTAGAAAACATGTTTTTCCTTTTCTGGATATAAAGTGGATAACAGAGAAGGGTACCTTCCTAAAACAAGCCTCAACCTTAGATACTCTATTAATATTCTGACAAGTTCAGACAGACAGAAAGCTCAAGGTGTTTTTCCAGAGATATCTCAGAGCCAGATAAATGTGTGATTGGCAGGGATGCATACAAACCTATCCTGTATAAGCCAAAGGTCTTCCAAACAAGTTAACTACACTGTGTCTGGGGAAGTAATGGGGTGTGTCCTGGGACAGTCTTATCAGAGAATGTTGCAATCCCTTAGAGAACACTTGAAATGACTGAAATGCTTAGAACCAGTTCTACCTGGCAGACTTAGGCCATTTGGATTATTTATCTTAGACAAATAGTGGACATGGAAAATAGATCAACTCTCCAAAGAGGATTCTTCTCTTCAAAGTAACAATCACTACAGACAAATCTTAAGTATTAGAAAAGCCAATTGGTGTAACTCATAACTATAATCCTGTACTCAAGAGGCTGAGGCATGAGGATCATGAATCTGAGATAGCCTGGCCAGAGGTCACAATTCTGGATCAAAAATGCCAAAAATGAGCTGGAAAAGAGGCTCAGCACTTAAGAACACTGGCTGTTCATTCTGAGGACCCTCCTTCAATTTCCAGCACCCACGTGGCAGCTCACTACCAGCTCTATCTCCAGTTCCAAGGGATCTGTTGCCCTCTTCTGGTCTTTGAGGGCACTGCATGCACAATATGGCAAACCTGCAGGTGAAACTCCCATAGACAAAATAAAGGTTAAAACATTCTTAAGCCAAAAATAAAAGTAAGTGTGTGTATGTGTGCGTGTGTGTGTGTGTACACACACACGCACACATAGTAACAGTGTTTTCCCCCACCTTGCTCAGCTATTTGACCAAGATTATTATGGAAATTCCTCTTGGTATAAAATAATATTCAAAATATTCTTGGGAGTGGTAAAGCAGATCACTATGTGGTGAACTTTCTCTAATCAGGTGAAGGCCTTGATAGAATGAAAGACAAAGGAACCCTGCCACTAGACTGCCTGAGAGTCCCTTTATCATGCCGAAGACCTTTTTTCCCAGTCTCTATTGTGACAAGTGCATTCCATCACAGATAACATGGTCCTCACTTATCCTGATTTCTTGGCAGCACCATTTCTTCCTCCTAACTCTTTACTCCCATTGTTTCTACCCCACTGGCCTTGGGGCTCCTTTCATCCGGACCCCACTTAGCCCTCTGACTGTCTCATCTAATTTCATCCTTTTAACAACTCGAAATTGATGGCCTCTACTCCTGTTCCTCATACATTTGTCCGACTGCCAATTCCATATGGATGTCTTCAACACACTGTGTCCCAAACAGAATGCTCAGGTGGACCACTCCTCCAGCCCTTCCTGTCTCAGCAAACCCCATCCCTGTAGTTACAATGACCCAGTTCATATACTCATCCCAAACTCTCCTTCATGTTCAGAATCTGGTCTTCCTGCTATCTTCAGTGGAAATATCCTTGTTCAAAGCACATCATTTCTTCCCTGAATTACTACAGTGTTATTCTGCATCTGCCCTGCACCCTTCCAGATCCTCAACCCATCAACCAGTGAGACCCTTAAAATACAGTCAGGTCATGTTGCTGCCTTGCTCAGAACCTGTCAGTGATTTCCTTCCTATCAAATAACTGCTAAGTGCTTGTCCCACCGGTCAGCTTCTGTTCCCTCTACTCTGGCCTCCCAGGCTCTCCTGTGCAGGCTCCTTCAGGTGCAGCGGACATCCTGCCTTAAGGTCCTTGCACCATGCTTATCCCACTCCTTAGATTCTCCCAGCTTTCTGATCTTTTCAGGGAGATCCTCTTATTTAATGAGGCAGCTCCTTCATTAGTGTATTTTCTTCTCAGTACTTATTACAGTTGCCTCTGCACTGCCAATTGGTAGGGTATACATCTTATGTTCCAAAAATTGTATAATTTTTTAACCTCCCATCAGAACTTTTTGTCTCTGCCCATGCTCCTTCAGCTGTCTTCCCACACTGACTCTACTTTGGCCAGGAGACCTATCATGGTCCCTACAGGGCTTCAACTGCAGGAGCGCTCCTGGAGTGCTGCTTTCTCTTTTTGAAGTCAGAAACCCTGAGAACCCTGGTTAGCAAGCTTCAGGGGCCTGAAAGACCACACAAGGGGCTGGGGAAATGGCTCTGTGGGTAGAGGACATGAGTTCTGATCCTCAGCACCTACGTTAAAAGCCAGGCACAGCATCTCTCTGAGGCCAGCTAACTCTAGCTAAATCAGTAAGCTATGTGTTCAGTGAGAACTCCGGTCTCAAAAAACAAGCTAGAACATGATTAAGGAAGATACTTGACACTGACCTCAGGCTTTCATATGCAGGGACACTCACACACAGACACACAGACAGACAGATACAGACACATACATACTCACACACACACACACACACACACTCCACACACACACATACACATAAGACCATGTCTAACAAATGAACTCACTCAGCCAAACTTACCATAAATCAGACAGACCCCAGGCAGCAAGCCGACTGCAAAGAAGCACCAACCTGAGCCTGGGCAGAACCACAGAGCTGACCTCAGATTCACAGGCCTAAGCGCTTCTTGTGTGAAACTGTTAGGGATTTTAGGGGTTGAAAGGAGAGTGGCCAGCCCACAGAGCATTAGGCACACTGCACTGCTCTGAAAAGGAAGCAATAAAGGTAGACCTGCCCTCTCTCTGGTGCCTCAAATCTTAGACTCTTCTGTAAATTCAGGTGATGTGTAGATAAGAAGATTATAAATTTAGTTTGGTTAATGACACACGATCTTAAGTATGAGAAATGGGAATACTGTGTGTTTCAGAATTTCTGGTATGTTTTACAAACCCAAACCCAAAAGGCAGCCGCAGGAAAGCAAACTATAGTTGTCTTTATATAGATGTGGGATGAATCCAGAAGCACAAATTATATCTTTTGGTTCTTAGGTGAACACCATACCCAGACCTTAGTCTAACTGTCATAGAATGGATACGATATCCCAACCTCTATGTATTGGAGATGATATAGATATTTCTAAATAACTAGTACAGTATCTGCCCGACTTTTTCAGTAACCAAGTAATCTTATTACCACACATGAGAAGGTTAATCTTAAAAAGAGGCTGAAAGGTAAATTCTCAGGCCTGACTCTCCACACACTCCCCCTATTGCTGCGCACAGAACTTCAAGGGTGGGGAAGGCTGGGAGTGAAATGCACAGGAAGACAGTCTTGTTGCCTTTAATTTCGAGACATCTTTGCTTCTGTTTATAACATCCCCACAGTAACTCCAGAGTAGAAAGCATTTCTTAAACCATACATTAGAGACTAATAATAAGGCTTAACTGTATTTGTGTTATTTATGGGGCTGGGGAAAGAACAAGCCATAAAAAGATATATGGAAGGAGAGAGAGAGAAAATTTTATTCAAAGCTGTGAATAATCCCAGCAACCTCAACCCTTTAGAAAAGCCCAGAAACCATTACTGAACACTGTCAGTGCCTGTTCATTTACAAAACTGTTTGAAATGCTCCTAGCATATAATACCCTACAGCCTGCTGAGCCTGTGATACAGCTTCCTGCTTGCCTAAGTGTTGGCGCAAGCTCACACAAACATGTTTATTTCAAGGGAAATAATGTAATTATGTTGAAGAAAGCAAAGAAATCTTCCTCTACGACCAGTTGCTCACCTATGTAAGTTCCGCTGCTGTTACCATCATATCCGGCATCTTCTGGTTAGAATGTAAAAGCCAACAGAACAGAAGTCAGGAGACAAAGCAGAATGGTTAGGAGCCCAGCCACAGACACCACAAGTCCATCGCTGGAAACAGTCATGGAGTGCACAGGGGGCAGCCCTGAAGATGGCAACCTTAGAAAACATTTTGTTTTCTATTTAAATTCAGGTATTTTCCATCTCATGAAGGTTTTTTTTTTTTTTTTTCCTTTCAACCTTCTTCAGAGGTCCCTTGATACAGTTCCAAAGAAAATGATTTTTTTTAATTATCTGAAATATTTATATATTCACAGAAAAGAAAATTACTCCAGTTGACTCCCAAAGTAAATTTACTTTTATAAATCAGCTCTTTGATAATATGCAAAATACAGCATTTACTTTGGCTGGCAGGAGGAGACAGAAAGGTGAGCCCAGAATACACCCTTGCTGACAGGTACTGATCCCAAGTTAGGAGGGGAGAGAAAAATAACATTCTACTTTCATTAAAAACATAGACCAAATAAAACATTTTAAATTAAAAATTGTGTTGTGGTTTAGGGGAATTAGGCAACTTCTGGCCTATGCTTATCTTAAAGCAGT
Organism: Sigmodon hispidus; assembly: GCA_004025045.1. Classification (NCBI taxonomy): domain Eukaryota; kingdom Metazoa; phylum Chordata; class Mammalia; order Rodentia; family Cricetidae; genus Sigmodon; species Sigmodon hispidus. Next base: position 47,210 of record PVIH01007879.1, read on the forward strand.
AAAGTTGTTCTTTGTCCTAGAACAGCTACACAAAGCACACCCCTGGAATAGACCATGCACATACCAAAGCTCTGAGAGACAGGGCACCTGCCTGTCACCACAGAAGCACAAACAACACTGCTTCTTCCATTTCCCTTTATTTAAGGCTAGTGACATATGTACAAACATACCGTGTAAATGTGATTACACATTAGGTAGTTCTACATGAAGAAAAACAAACAACACTACATCTCTTTCCAAAACTAAGTGCAACCACGATTTTTGATACTGAAAGATGGAAGTTTATACTCATAAAGAGCACTCTGTCACAACTGCTTGACATATCTGATTTAATTCTACACTAATCTTCAGTAAGTAAAACTGTTAGCTACACATGGAAACTTTATACATGTACCTTTAATTTCCTCTGAGAAGCATAAGGAAAAAGAGAAAGAAGATGGTTAAACTGACAGAAAATACAATGGAAGAAGAAAGAGCCAGATAAAAACAACTAAAATGAAATCTACCTACCACATTCAACTGATTCCTCATCTTAGAAAAGCCAAAGGAGGAAAAAACATATATTTAAACATTTCAATACTAGACAGTGCTGCAGCCTGCATGTATAGAATGTATAAATTATAATAAAGACAGTTAGTGATCATAGAGTTTATAGTCAGCAACCAAATGAGAAAAAATAACTACAAAAAAAACCTCTCAACATTTTTTTACTCAAGATAATACTGTGAATAAGGGAATTTCATTTCTTTTAATAGATTGGTTTATGAATCAACCTGTCCAATATTCTGAAAAAGCTTCATGAAGAGTTAACAATAAAGTGAAGAAAGAATCTTAGAAACAAGCAAGTATGTCCTGGACATGTCTAAGTATTCTGTAATTTTAACAATATCTTGACAAGTCAATTATTACATATATTATTTCATAGAAGACATTTTATTATGTTTTTTCACTTAAGACATATCACTGTACAGCTCCGGCTGGCCTGTATCTCAATCACACTCACGCCCTCCCTCTATGGCTTCCTGTCCATCTCTACCTTGTCCTCTCCCACGTCTCAAATTTCCCTTCTCTTCTTAGCTTCTTATCTTTTTGTTTCTGCCTGGCTTTCACCTGAGAAAATGCATGCTGTATTTGTTTTTGTGACGTGGCTTATCTCTTGACATTACGACATGACATTTGTCCATTTCCAGGAAATGACATTTTATTATTGTTTATAAGTTAGTAAAGACCTTCATGCACATACATCACATTTCCTTTTCCCATTCATTTGTTGATGGGTACCCATACTGAATCTGTAACTTGGCTACCAAAAATAGTACCATAGTAAACATGGGTATACAGTTAACTCTCCAATAAGTGTATTCTTTCACAAATAATTTTATTTATTATTATTATTATTATTATTATTATTATTATTAGTGTGTGTGTGTGTGTGTGTGTGTGTGTGTGTGTGTGCCACAGCATACATGGGTGGGGGTCACAGGGAAACTCCATGGAGCTGGACCTCTCCTTCCTTTTTTCTGGGCGTTCTGGGGTTCAAACTCTGATTGTCAGGCTTGTATAGCAAACTCCTTTATCCACTGAGTCATCTTTGGGCATAGTTTCTCATCCTTTTAGATATGTGCCCAACAAATAGTATGGCTGGATGATATGGAAGTTTTACTTATTTTTTAGATGGAGCCTTGCTATGTAGACCTAGAACTCACTAGCCAGAGCAAGCAGATCTTGAACTTGTAAGCACACTGCTCTCTCTGCCCCTCTCATTTGGGGACTACAAGCATATGCCACGTACTCAGGCTTGGCTTTAATTTTTGAAGAACCACAATGAAAACTACTTTTTAAATGAATTTTGTATTATTGGGTTATTAATTAGATAGCGACAAAGGGCTGGCTAGGAGATTTCTCCAGTAAAGAATGGGAAATGTATTGGCAACATACCCCAAGCAAAATCACACCCTCCACAGCATGCCTATATAGAGTGAATAGGGGTGATGAAAACCTCCCAGGGCAGCCATAAAAACCTCCCTAGTGGCTCAGGGAAGGGAAATGCCACCAGGTCATCAAATTGTGACAATTTCACTTTACCACTGTTAGCAAAAATGATAAACAAAGATTAATATAAAGTTAATACTATGGGCTATCCAAATTAGGATTTATGCATATTTCTCACTAGCTTTGGAATGTTAAATTCATCCAAAATAAATAATCAGAAAATAAAGAATAAGCTGCATGATCAGAGTTAGCAACACCAGGCATTGAGGTATATAGAAATCAAGCAAAATGACTTGAGAATCACTGTACTGTATGGTAATACACACGTGTTATTGCTATGAGCTTGAGCCCAACCTGGGTAACAGAGTGAGTGTCAGGTCTAGGAATAGATACCAAGAGCCTCTCTCATCAAACAAATACAGCAACAAAAATACATCACTGTAAAAACCTCACGTACTGTATTGCAAAGTAGATTGCTAAATCTTATGTATGCTTTTTGACAGGAATAAGAGGATAAGTGAACATTACATCCCTGGTTAAAGACCCAACATCATAGTAAGCAAACGATTAAGGTCACAGAGGGAAACAAAAACTTGAAATGCCAATAATCGACTCACAATGAACGTTTTATATTATATATAGTATGCTTATTTCTTATTCTAAGAAGAGGTCAGAAATTCATATGCTGCATACATTTAGAAGGATATTTTTCCATACAGTTATTAGAGAGGATGTTATGGCTTTTTTAAGCATAGTAAAACTAGAGACATACATCCAGCAGCAAGTCTGTGCTTAATGAATCTCATGTGGAGAAAAACAAAGGATGCCTTTTGAATTTGACAGGTCTGAAAAAGGAGGAAGAATATACAAAGTGTTGATCTCAGAAGAAAATCAGGGGTAAGCTATTTAACCTTCCAACAATTCCATGAGGACAGGATGACTAGCCCCATTATATAGATGGAAACACACCCATGTAATGAAATACAAAGGATGTGGACCCAGAAACCTGGCCACACATGTTTAACCACAAATGTCAAACCTTCAAACCAGAACCATTTTGCAATTAGTTGAGAGGAGCTACAAACATCACCAGTGGAGGGCAAGGTGCCACTGTTTCCTCCAATGTCTCCTGTATCCCGCCATTACCCCCAACATTCCTTCCTCCTGTCTTTCCCCTGTAGCTTCAACAGCCCAATGTGCTTCCCAGGAGGGCCTGTTATCAGGATTCTATATATGGCTTACTGGCTGCAAGCACCAGAGAACAAGACATGAAGGCTAGAAAAACCACAGAGGAATGGCCACCCAGGAAAGCAGAGAATGCACTGGAAATGCTGGAGGAAAGGATGCCATGAGCTGTGCTCGGCAGAGCTGGAGTCAGCTTCCGGTTCTGTTAGCTAGGAGGCATCTGCTTCCGTAAACCCCCTCAGTCCTCGGACTGCAGCCTTCATGATGTATGAATCATCCATGGCCACACATCAGATCGCTAGGCTTTTCCTTACCGACATGCCACTGAGTCTCCATGAAGAACTGCAAAAGATGCCATGGTTTGGAACTCTTCAAACTAGAAATCTCTTCCCTGAGACTGTTTCAGAAGTCAGCTACACACAGAATTTACTGAGTCTGCATTATGTGAACAACTGGGTGTAAAACTGACAGCCTAGCTCATCAGCAACCCTTCCCACAAGGCCCTGACCTGTGGAATCTTCCCAACAGCATCACTGATGATTAGGATGCTACAGCTAGGACCCAGGTTGTCAAAATCCCATACTGCCAAGCTATGGGAGGAAGTGTTCGCTGTATAAGAGGATCTAGTGGGAGGGTTTCTGGCCCCCAGAAACATGCCCATGAAGAGGACAGAAGAACCCCTTTCCTCTTTGTCTCTTAAATACCCTGGCTATGATATAAACATCTTTGCTTCCCATGAAACCTTTAGCCAAGATTGGTTCCTGGCCACAGGCCAAAAACAAAGAAGTCAAAGAGGTCATGTGATTATGGATTGGACCTCCTAAAATTGTGAGCCCAAGTAAATATTTCTCTTTATAAAGCTGAACACCCCAGGTATTTGCTAAGATATTGGAAAGCTAACATAAAGGGAAAATATTCACAGGGTCTTTAATATCTTAAATGATTTGCCTGTGTATGGGTATGTAAACGTAGGGGTGTGAGGAGGTCAGAGGTATCAGATCTCCCTGAAGCTGAAGACGCAGGCAGTTGTAAACTTCCTGACATAGTGTGGAAACTGAATTTGGAGTTCAGTATACACTCAACTGCTGAACAACCTCTCCAGTCCCTGCCATAAAACTATGTGTTTCTGTTCACAACCAATGCCACAAACATTAGGAAAATGCTTGACAAAGTCTTAGACATACAAAAATTTTTAACAGCATAAGCAATGTTTCTAAATTAATATAACATGTATAAATACCAAATACAATGAAGATAGCATTAGGAAGGCATGTACTCTATGAGAAATACTTTATTACAAAAACATGAGAAATCTGAAATGTGGCCTCAAATAGTGGCACCACATAAAGAAAATGACATTGATTTACTCAGTGTTAAAATTCTTTCACTGGATATTATGTCTGTTGTTCCATAACAAGCAAGTCCTACCTGCATTTGATGCATGTTCTTCATCTGTAAGTATTTCCTTTTGTGTCTACAGGCCCCAAATCACAACTGGTTAAAGTAAAATATATTGTGATCTTATGTTTAAAAATACAAAAAGTTTTGCACATTTATTTATCTAAAGCCAAGAATTCCACTGAGCTATTTCTAAAGAAAGAATTTAATTAATATTATTCAGTTTGTTGTATAAAAAATGTTGAGGTATTTATAGTTTAATAATTGAAAAGGAAAATAAGTACTAAAAATAGAAATCAGACTTTGTTATTCTGCTGTAAAATAATCTCTGAGAATAAGAGTTTCCTACCCACCCTTTCTGAAGGCCATAGATACTGAATTTAAATATAGATTGCATCTGGGTACAATTAGGAAGATCATTCTTAGCTAACGTGTATTTCAGCAGAAAAGGGATAATATTTCAAGTTAAGAAGTGTATATGTCTTTCTTACAAGCAAAACGAGGAACTAGGATACAGCTCATAGTGGAGCACTTGCTAGCACAAAAGGTCCTGGGTCCCATCTACAGCACAGAGTGTGCGTGTATAAATGGAGCAAGTACAATATACTTAAACATGCAAATGAAGCACAAAATACATTATGACAATATAAGAATTACAAGCTGCCAAGTCTGTATCAGCTGCTGCCATGTGCTACTCGTGACTAACCGAGACCCAGGACATAAGCAGCTGCCTCTTTAATGCAAAAACCCAAATCTACTCATTATCAAAGGAAGCCTACCAGACACCTATGTCTGTCCTTCCGTCTGTGTTTCTAGTTGAGCCACTAGGTGAAAAAGTGGGAAACGTTTTCTATTATGGTTTTGGTTTTTGTTGTATAAACAATGCTTTGAAATGTTTCTCCAAAAGAGAGAGGAGGGGATGGATCCCTGTGTCCTTATTCTTATACTTCCCAGGTGTAAGAATACTTTCATTGCAAAAGTTCTGTCGTAGCTTCCAAAGATGTCTAAGAAGCAAGTGCTTTTGTTTGAGAAGCCTGCTTTCTTGATACCTATTGGGATTTCTTGGTCCTGAAGGAGAGTTATGGATCCACCATCAAGGATGAATGCCACCCACACAAACACTCAGAGTTTTGCACAAAAATGCTAGTTTCAAAGCCCGGAGAGCTCATTACTATCTCCTTGGTTTTGTTTCCATTAGAGCCAAAAACAAGAACTCTTGCACAAAGACAAACGCAAAGATAACTTGACTAGAATTTGCTTTCTTTTGTGTTCTATGTTGAGATTAACCATGTCACTATAGGGTTCTAGAAATCTTCTATGAACTATTTTTCCAGTTGTTATGATACACTTCGGAGTCAAATAAAAGGTAAAATTGCACAGACACATGCATTCACATCATAAGAGGTAACCGAGTGATTTAGTGTGTTATTACATGGCAAGATTTAGCACTTCAAAGCAAGTGCACGCTCTGCTTCCCTGGGACCAAAGGACACTTAGATTTTAGTTCAAGACACTTTAGGAACTGTGAATATAGCATTGTTGGTAGAGTGTTCTATAATACAAAATACACTCTGAGTGTCATTCCAGAACTTCATAAACCTATTCCTGTGGTACTGCACACCTGTAATCCCAGCACTCAGGAGGATCAGGAGCTGAAGGTTATTCTTGAGTACACAAAGAGTTCAAAGCCAGCCTGGCCTGCATAAGACCCTATCTCAAAAATGTTGTTTCAATTATTGTATTCTTTTTTTCATGCAATTACAAATCACTACTTCCAAGATTCCTTTAAAAAAAAAAAAGAGATTATTCTCTGTGTGTGTGTGTGTGTGTGTGTGTGTGTGTGTGTTTGTGTACAAGTATGTGGGTGCTCAAGGTCAGAAGAAGGCGCTGGATCCCCTGATGTGAGAATAAGAGGCAGCTGTGAGCTACATGATGTAAGTGCTCAGAGCCAAATCTGCTCCTCCCCAAGAGCACCACATGCTTTTAACCACATGACCCATCTCCCCAGCTCCATCAACTACTTTCTTCCAAGTACTGAATATCATTTCTACCTACTTTTTATTTCTCTTCCTAAAACTGTCCTGTAATATAGGAACAGTTGGGACAATGAGGATTTTTCATTCTAAAACTGTATTCAACATTTGAGTCAGGCAGTCCTTACAAAATGCTACACAGACCAAAAAGAATAATACATAGGTTAACATGCTTTAAATGTTACTGTAATTGTCCAGAGCGGACACAACTGTTTCTGTACACAATGACCACAGAAATTTCAAACAGAACTTCAGTCCCTGAGAATAAAAGATCCTGGCTTTGAAGATTCACAAAAACCCAGTCTCTCTGAGCAATGCTATTTTAAAAATATATGATAGATTTAGTTTTAGGTTTATTTGGATAATCTCAAGCAGGTTTACTTGAACTGTAAATAAGCAAATAACATCTCTTAGTGAATAAAAATCAAGGAATAAAAAGAGGGAAATTTGGAGGCACTGGCCTTAATTTCAGATAAAAAGCCCACGAAGTTGAAGCAACCCTGGGACATACTTTGAGACCTTGTCTCAAAAATCCAGGAATCCAAGAAGAGAGGAGGGAGGGGAAAGAAGAAAGAGAAGGAGCAGGAAGGCCAGGGAGCTCACTTGAGTATCATCTCTTGTGCTGCAGTGCTGGGACAGGACACCCAAGCCATGCTGGGTGAGCACCCTACCACTGTTATGCTCCCTGAGTATTTGAATGGAACTCGAGGTAAAATAAAATCAACTAAACAAACAAATTAACATGATAATTTGGTAAAGATACCTTGGAATAAATACTTACCAGACCCAAATCTTTAAACGTTAACATAAAAATGAAATGATGCCAAACAGTGCACAAAGGCCTCCATTACAATTCACGTTTCCACCAGCACTCTCCCTTCACACCCACACATACTCAGATTCACACACGTCTATAGCAAGTATAAAGCTACCCCCTTTCTATAGTTCTTTAAAGAAACATACAGTTAGCTCATTTTCAAAATAAGTAAAAGTTCTCAAGTACCTCAAATGATATGTTTCCACACTGCCTATAGCTCAAAGCTGAATACATTTTCAAAATTTGAGTATAGCCTCATTTCCCTCACTGCTAAGTGGTATTCTTCATCTAACAAACATCGAATATATTCCGACTGTGTAAACCCCCATCCGATATCCAAGCTCAGTTTCTCAAAGCTGGATGAGATACCAATGAAAAGTCACCACACTTAGAAACAATGCACCATTAAGCCTTAGATCTTCTGACATTTCAGAGCTCCACATGCATTACAGCCTTCCCCCGTCCCAGGCTAACCGCAGCAAGAGCACGCAGGTTTTTGACACAGTGGTGCATGCCCAAACTAGCTTGCTGTAAGATTTACACTTAACTGTAGCTTGGCTTTCTTACTACGTGATTCCTGAGCTGTATGTGTCTGCAAACTACAGGAAATAACAGGAGATGTGAAAAATGCAACAATACTAAAAACAGATGTTGGTATAAAATTTCAGCACCATTTATTTGTTCATTTCACTTTTTAACATGCAATCTCTTTTTTTTAAGGGGGGGCTTCCTTTTTTTTTGTTCCTCTCTCTCTCTTAAAATGCCCAGACACATGAAGCATTTAGAGAGATGAAGTGTGTAAGAGGGAGACTGGAGAGAGTGAAAACAGGAAATAAAAAAGGGGAACGAAGGATAAACTGAAAAAAAGTAACATCCCCAAGCCATGTCCTTTTCAGTAGTTCTGCGAACTCTTCTCAGTCTAACTTTCTTCTGTTTGTCTGCCAGCTCTTTGCAGATGGGATCAAGTTCCCACTTGTGATTTGTAAAAAAGGAATTAAGACGCATTATTCCTGTTAGGCATGCCCTGGAAAACGATAGTATTTTTTGTTCATCCCTAAATCTCCTGACTTGGGGGAAAACAAACAGAAACAAACCAAACCAACAGATGAAACCAAAACCAAAGCTGTACTGTAGGCTCTATTAATTCAGTCCTTAAGAGTCAAAGTTACAGCTGACTCTCTCAGACAGTGAGTCGTACATCACAATGAACAACCTACCATATCTTTTTCTTGCAAAGATTCACATTACTATCCCTACTGTGAATTACTTCTTTGTTGGGCTTCTGAGAAATGATGGCCCAAGAGCTACTGCAGGCTAATATGGCCCTTCCTCCTGGAGCACCTCGGCAGAGCACCTCCCCGGAGCACCTGCTTTAGCAGTCAAAAACCAACAGCAGGATCAGGTTTCCTGCGTTCTTATTAACAAACTTACATGATTTCCTGTTGGAAAGTTTCAGAGGCTGGACTACTATTTCTGGTCGTCTCAGAGCCAATCTCCTGGGGGAAGAAAAGGTCAATGTGCCTATCAACTTTCCACACAAGTTCAAGGTTAACGCATCACCAAAATATAAAATCCATAAGGAAGACCTCGAAGGAGCAAGACAATCTGTTCAAACGCACTAAACTCAATACTTTCCAAGTTTTAAAGTTACCACTTTTTCCTGAAATGACTTTGTGCTTTTCTGGCAGCACACACTCAGATATTAATGTTCTAGTGCCTGCTTATTTCACAAGAACCACCCAGGAGGACCAGGTACTGTCATATTACTTTTGGTCACTATTCACAGTTAGACAAGACAGAACTCCAAATCAAAACCCAAGGGATCATCTGAAGCTCATTTTTTAAAATCATAACAGTGCTTGAATGATATTCTGCAGGGAATGGAAAGTCACTTGAAGAAAGGTCACTATGCCGTGCCCGAGGCTCACCGTTCCTGGAAGTGCTTGGAGGGAATCAGGCCTGCTCTGGGGTTGGCATCTCCTTCATGCTTCGCCTGCCACCATGTCACATCATCTTGGCTCATAATCTGAAGGATGTCCCCCTTTCGGAAAGACAGCCCTGCCTCCTTACATGGGATAGCCTTGTCCTCCTTTGGATCGTAGTCAAAAAGGGCTTTGATAAACATCTGGAGGCAAGAATAAAGGGCACAGGTGAATGCAAAGCTGCCTGCATTCTTGCAACTTAAATGGAATAAATGGTCATTTCCAAAGCAGATATGCGTTGAAAAAAAACATTAAGTCCCCACCCCAGACAGTATTTTAAAGACTTACCTTGCCTTCCTTGGAAGCTGTTTCCTCTTTGGTGCTGGGTATTATCTTAAATGTAATTGCTCCCTGGGACTGACTCTGGTATCAGGGATCAAAGAATGGAGCATTAGAGAGATGGAGGCAAGAGGAAAATAAAACAGACAGGTAGAGAGCTAAAGACATCTAGGAATGTGCTTCTATTTAGACAAACGCAGAAAAGTATGTTTGTAGGAATTCCAGAAACACAAGAAAGCTCTAAAGGATGTTGGGTCATTTAAAGACCATTTTTATACTTTCCATCCTGTGCACTTAAGGTTAATACATCTACTGCTTTCCATGTTAAGTTACATCAACACAGAAATACATGATATGAACAAGGCTTAAAATGGGCACAAGAGTCAATGCCTAGAACAGATAACGCAAAGATGTGATTCTGATTTAAGTGAATATCCACATTTGGTAAAGTAAAAAGCTGACAATAGATGCTGTCATTTCTGTGGTTATGAATATGGGATTCATTTGTCAGCACTGTGCATCATAAAAAGAAACTAAGCACATCCAGATCAGCTTTACACTGTAGTGGGATAAACATCACACACAAGTGCATTCAAAGATGTAAAGACAGAATGTCTACTCAAATTTAACTAAGACTGTAATTCCAGGACACACAGTTACTAAGACTGGGACACACCTCCTTGTTAATGGGCATTTATGAAGGCATCTGTCTAGAGGTATCCAGGGAACTTTCTATTGTTGTAGGTTTGCATGTTCATATATAAAGGGCAGTCTTCATTATAGCCCTTCACCTGAACTTAAGACTTAACGATTCCCATGGCTTAAAAAAAAAAAAAAAAAAAAAAAAAAAAAAAAAAAAAAAAAAAAAAAAAAAAAAAAAAAAAAAAAAAAAAAAAAAAAAAAAAAAAAAAAAAAAAAAAAAAAAAAAAAAAAAAAAAAAAAAAAAAAAAAAAAATCTCATCCAATTTAGCTCTAATGAGAGAGGGGCAAGGGTGTCACCAACAGCAGTGCAGATGCCATCTGTTTACACTGGCCTGAAACCCTACATATACCATAACTTCACTTGACCCTCAAAATACATCCGCAGACAGTTACTTCTTCCTACATTCCTGCCAATGAAAACAATAGGACTACATGGACAAAATGCTTCTAGGCATGTGTGCAGCGCTCTGAGTCTACATGGACAAAATGCTTCTAGGCATGTGTGCAGCGCTCTGAGTCTGGAGGGATGAATCCAAATCAGACTGAGAAACCTGAAGCAGAGGACTTGATTTTCACTGAGAATGACAATTAAAGCAAGCACTTACCAAAATCTGTATTATTTCCTCAGGCCTCTTGTCTTCTACTGGGATCCCATTCACTTCCCTCAGCTCGTCACCCACATGAATAAGACCTGGCAGATACAAAACCTGGTAAGTCAGCAGTGTCACAAAATGACACTGTGATCTGTGATTGTTCCAAACATTCACGTGTCAGTCATTCCTCAAAGCGACTTAAGTATCGGAAGAAACATTCTTTCACAAGTCACATGCTTCAATTCTGCAGTTCTCTGACGATAAATATAGCAAATCAGATATCTGGTCTCTATCTAGAAATGCACAATACTGATACCTTAGAAAATAATTCATTTTTATTATTTAGTTATTATTTTTATTTGGTGAATGTGTATATACCATGTGTGTCATGTATGCAAGTACATATAAATGCCAGGCAAACCCAGTATTATTCCTCAAGTGTGAACTATCTTGTTGTTGAGAATGAGTCTCCTACTAGCTTGGGGTGCACAGGATTTGATTACACTGGTTGGTCTGTGGATCCCACCTCCTCAAAACTGGGATCATAAACACATAACACCACATTTGGCTTTGAGTGTAAATATGGATTAAACTTGGTCCTCACACTTGTAAAGCAAACACTTTTCCAACTAAGATGTTCCCCCAGCATCTAAAATAATCTGTACATTTATTTTCAAAATTGCATATTCTTAGTAGCATGCATTTTTTCACATCAGAAACACTAACATAGGTCATAATATAACTTTTCAGGCTGGGCAGTATCTCTGTGGTATACACTTGACTGGCACAGCCAAGGCCATAGGTTTGACACTCAGTAGTGTGGGGAGGAAATCATGTGTCTTTGGAAGCCTGTGTAAGCTAAGACCACAGAGGGACCACCATCTATCATTTATTTGTATGATGTCCACATTTCAACACAGTGAAAAATGCCTTCTTTCTGGGTTCTGCTATACTGTATCAAAACAGGGATAGCCGTTTAACTACTTGCTGCAGCTGTTACACAACACAATGTGTCCTTATCCAATGAATAAAGAGGCTCTCACCACTTCGGTCTGCAGCTCCTCCCCGCATGATCCGGGCCACGATGATTGCCCCCGTCTGTTCATCTTTCTTAATGGTAGCACCCTTTCAAGGCAAAAAGGATGGGAGAGGAAAAAAACATTTGTGGGCAGATTTTCGAACTGTGTTGTAAAATAGAGATGTAAAGTAACTTTTACCTGTAAAAATCAGAAACTACTACAAAGAGAAAGGAACAAAGCAGGAGGAACAGACATGCCCACTGTCCTTTGGATGTCCCTTACAATGTACCACAATTCAGGCTACACAGCACCTAAGTGTTTCAGCACAATTTAAAGATTGGTGAAATTTTATATCTTCCAATACATGTAAAACAATTTTTTCTTAAAAAAAAAAAAAACAAAAAACCTACCTATCTTATATGGCTTTACTTTTGGAATACTTTCTCATTTCATTTTATCCATATAATATCCCATGATGGGGGTTGGAGAGATGGCTCAGAGATCTACTATTCCAGAGGACCCAAGCTCGATTCCCAGTACACACATGGCAGTTCACAACCAGCAATACCTCCAAGTATTGGAAAATCAATGCACCAAGTACAGATGTGGTACACATACATACATACACGACATACAACATATATATGTACATATACACATACATATCGGTACAGAAAGAGAGAGAAAAAGAAAGAGAGAGAGGCAAAATATCCTTTTATATAACATAGGGTGTTTTTCTGCCTAAGATCCACAGCCAAATCATGCAAAGTCATCCCAGGTTTCTGAGAATTTGGATGTGACTTCATTGGTTGCAAAGGGGGCAATATTCTCCCAGACCCAGGTCCCTTGATGTGGTCCAACACCACAGGAATTTCAGTGCTAAAATAAATGGTCCTATTTATATTGTGAAATGCTAGGTGCTAGATTAATTTCTTTTCATTATTTTAAACTAGATCAGCTTTCCAGAACAGCCTAAAGCACTATTTTTCAACTGCATCATATAATTTTCAACAAGCCATACCTGGCTACATGTTAAATTTTCTTTTATAAATGTTAATAGGTTATATTTTCAGGGCTATTACTATTAAGAAACAATAGGATGCTGTTATTTTACTTAGAGTTTGTTCATCTTTCTAAGCCATAATCTCTGGATGTAAATGTTCCACTTGTTTTATGGTGTCAGGACCCAGAACCAGCATATCTCAAAGCCAAGTGTGAGCGTTGCAAGCCCATCTCATCTAGCTCCCCACAGACTTCCTCATGTCTGGAGGCAGATGCAGACCAATCTCACCAGGGGTTCTCTGTTCTTGACCAGGCGGATTATTTTCACAGAGTCTTCCTCATCATCAATGTCATCAGGCATAGGAGGCAACACAGGATCATAACTCTTCTGAGCCACAGTGTCATGTACTGACAGCAAAGCCTGTAAAACACATGGTTCATAAATAATTCATCAGGTATCAAACCCTAAATTCAGTGATGTACAAATAAAATCAAATGTTGTAGGATGTTTTTGTACACTGTGAAGTTGTATCTTTGCCAAGGCACCTTCTGATTAGTTTAATAAAGAGCAGAATGCCCAATAGCTAGACAGAAGAGAATGGGTGGGATTTCCATGGAGAAAGAGGAACCCAGGGTTAGAATCTATCACACAGAAGAAGCCAGCGAGATGCTGAGTAAATTGGACATACAGAATGAAGGAGAGGTGGAAAGCCACATGGCAGAACATAGACTAATGGAATCAGGAAGATAGAAACAGTCAGAACATAGATTAATGGAAAGCCCCAAATAATGACACAGAGGAGACTTCTTATTAATTATAAATGCTTGACTTGAGTTTAGGCTTATTCCTAACTAGCTCTTATAACTTAAATTAACCTGTTTCTATTAATCTATGTTCTGCCACATGGATTTCACCTCTCTGCCATTCTGTAAGTCTGACTTGCTCCATGTCTCACTGGCTTCTCCTATGCACATAGAGACAAACCCTACGTTCCTCTCTCTCCCTGGAAATCCTGTCCATCCTTTCCTGTCTAGCTATTGGCCACTCAGCTCTTTACTAAACCAATCAGAAGGCACCCTGGCAAAGACACATCTTCAGAGTGTACAAAAACATCCCACAACAGCCAAAATAGCAGAACCCTATTGGCATATTAATGGTAAGGAAACAATTTGAATCAGAGCCTCATTGGCTCAGGAAGTGGGGGTGGGGCAAATCCTATAGGATTACAGAAGGCAAGACCTGCACCTCCACTTCCAGTACCTCAGACATAAGACAACAATCTGCATTAAATTTCTTCTAACCTGTATATTGGCAGCAGTTGGGGCAAAGGTCAAAAGTATTTCTTTTGGAGGAATAAAATGAAGATACTGACACATGACCCAAGGGAAGCCTGAGATACTGCACATTCATCTTTAATTTTTAAAAACATATATATGTATATATGACTGTGTACACATGCTTGTGATGTGTGAGTGCACATCAGCCATGGGGACATGTATTTATGTAGAGGCCTAAGGTTAATATGATGTATATTTCCACCATATGTGTGGAGGCAGGGCTTCTCACTCAACCCAGAGATCAATGTTTCAGCTAGTCTGGCTAGCCAGCTTCCTGGAGGATCTCTTCTCTACCTCCCTTGTGATAGAATTATACATGGCTACCACACCTTTTACAACACTTTTGATCTAAACTCTGGTCCTCACAGTCATGTAACAAGGGATTTACCCACTGAGCCATATGTTTATAAAGTATCTTTTCCCTCTGTGGCTAGGAAAGGGACTCGGTGCTTGCCTAGATGATGTCCTGGGATGGCTCTCAAACATTGTGTAAACCAGGTGTGGTACCTGTCTGTAATCTCAGCACCTAGGAGGTGGGGGCAGGAAAATCAGACATCCAAGGTCATCTTTCCATATATAATGAGTTTATACATAATATCCTCTCTCTCACTCATATGCGTATATGTGTGTGTATTTCTCATATACATATGTTTCCTCATACATACATTTCTTCAACTATTCGTATAAATCAAAAATGTCATATACATATATGTATATATATATATATATATATAAATTTTCCTATCAGCAGAGAATTGGTCAGTGCCATTATTCATTACTTTCTGACAATTTTTAGTGTAATAGGTACATATAAAAGAATAAAAAGTATTTCATAATATTTTCTAATATAGATCAAAGAGGAGAGAAAATGCTGGAACTCTGCATTTCCTATTTCAGATTAATGCATTTGAGATGTCTCACTCACTTCCTGCACTACTTGGACCTGACACTAGCTGGAGGCCTAGAGATCATGCTCTCCTTTCCCCTCCAATCACAACAGCCAACATGTAGCTTACTAAATAAACTTCCCAAATATATCTAAAGCATATTTCCATCTTTCTAACCCAACTCAAATATCAGCAAACTATATCACCTGCTTCTAGTGGTATGGGAACTGCCATACTAGTGAGTTCCTGTATGGCCTATGGCTTCTGTCATGCTACATCACCAAGGTGAATGGCTGGCACAGACACCTCCAGATTGTCATGGCCATGCCTACAGAAAACAATGTAATAGCTTCCGTGTGGTCCAGCTGCACCAACTGTCACCCTAATTTCAAATTTCCAGTCCATGGTGTAGCCACAGTGACTGCTGGCTGATCAAAACTCATCTATGGCTGCTTTACATTCCAAGATAAATCTACTCTAGCATGATCTCAAAATGTTGCCACGTGTCTATCACATCCCTCTTCATTCACCTTAAATAATGCCCTTCCAAGAGGCCTGGCCAAACATTCAGTATAGAAGAATGCTTCTTGTTTTATTTTTAAAATTGTCTATTTTTATTATTTTATTTTTATTTTTGTATTGGTTTGAATGTTATGATGAGTGTATTTGCAAACATATGTTCCACAGCACATGTACAGATTGATGTTAATCACTGCTTTCCACCTTGCCTGAGAAAGATTTGTTTTCTGCTGTGCACATCAATCTAGTTGGCCCATCAGCCTCTGGAGGTGCTCTTGTCCACACGCTCACCTCCATGTGAGAGCACTGTGACTGCTACCCACTTCCAGGTCTGGCTTTACATGAGTTCCAGGGGTACAAGCATCTCACCAACTGAGCCAAATCCCTAGTACCATTCCTTGCGTCCTAGACCACAGCATTGGGACTCATAATTGTACATGTATTACATTTAATATTTTATATCATTCTATTATTTATATAAGCTATCAAGTAATTAGAAGCTCTGGGATGGCAAAGTGTTACCAATTTTTAAATTAAACAATTTTAATAGCTAATATACATAACCAACTGTCCCTTTGCACCTCAGAGGATTGATTCCAAGAGCCACACTAATGTCAAAATCCTCAGATGCTGACTCCCTACATAAAATGGTATGAAATGTACATATAAATTATGTGTATCTTCTCACACACTTTAAACCATCTGCAGATTACTTACAGTTATGAAAAAAACTGATGTACTGTATTTGATAACTGGTGAGAAGAAAGGAATTTCTGTTCATGTACAATACATGCTTGACATTTTTTCAAATACATTCAACCAGGGTTTGTTAGAATGTGCCTCTAAAACCTTGACCTAAATAACCCTTTTTAAAAACTAAATACCCAGCTTCAAATATCTCATATAGCAACAGAAAACAGATGAACACATCCTGTACAGCCTGAAACAACCTCAGAAGTTTGCGCAGGGCAAAGACAGCACTTTTTTAGTGCAGGAGAAATCCTCATGACTAGGAAAAGCTGCCTGGCAGATTATTACCTCAGTATTATAAAGATAAGCCAAGATTTAAAGCTGTGACATGCTGACAGAATAAAATAGAAAAATAAAACCTCTGAATACCAATACTCCTCCAAGAAACTTAACTGTATTACAAAAAATTATCACAGATATTGCATATAAGAACACTGTGGCATTCAATATCAAAGTCACACAACTAGAGATCAAACCATTTATCAGGCATGCCAACAAAGGTTAAAAATATTAATCATAACTGTGACCTAGTGTGCTTTCCTCATCTGTAGCTGAGCCTAACCTAGCTTGAGATGCCTTAGATTTTATTTTTTATGCTACATGTATTTTAGAGAAAAGAGACACAGAGAACAGTTATTTTCATTATTTAATATGCCTACATAAGAAAAAATTAACAACTATTATTAAATTTGAAATTATTTATATCAAGTTTCTCCCTTTAAGATATCCTCAATGCTGTATCTTTTTAAAGAAATTCCAATACAAATATGTCTTTTATATAGTAATAGATGTTGATAAGAAAAAGATAAATGTTTGACTTATTTGTTTTAGCTTTTGATTAGAGAGTAAGAGAGAGAGGGACATAGAGAGACAGAGAGAAAATACAAAATTGAATGAATAGAAATGTACAGAAGACCTGGAATAATTTGAGAAATAGGAAAGAATATGATTTAAAAAACATGTAATTTTAAATAAATAAAAAAGAAAACATGCTAAATATAAAAAATATTAATCATAAAAATGAAAGTCTGAAGCAATAGGACAAAACTCTGAAATTACTCATAGATATAACTAGATACAAACAGACAATAGGATATTAAAAGATAATTGGGGGCTCAGTGGATAAATGTGCAAACTGTACAATCTTGATGAGCTCTGAGCCCACATGATGAGCCAGATGTGGTAGTGAGCATCTGTAATGCCTGTACTCCTCTGGCTAATTTTGGGGTGAAGACAGGAGAATCACCTAGAAGTTTATGGGTATGCTAGCCTGGTACATGCTGTGAATCATCAGACTCTACCTCAAAACAAGGTGAAAGGTGAAAATTAACTGCTAAAACTTGTCCTTTAGCTTCCGTATGTGAGCACTGGATGTACACACACACACACACACCACCCTGACACCATACAATATTTGCATAAAGAGAAAGTAATTCTGAAGAGACAGTTTAGCAGTGGAGCGCATGGGTTGCTCTCCCAGAAGTTCTGGGTAGAATTCTCAGTACCTGAATGATAACTCACAACTGTATGTAACTCCAGTCCCAAGGCATTTGGCCTTCAAGGCCACCAGAGCACCTGTTGCACATAGGTGCAGACAAAACACCCATACACATGATGTTATAATAGGCAACTGTGGGATTTTAAATAGTCTAAAGTGGGTACTTAGACTCTCTGAAGAAGTATGGCTTTTTTTTAGGAAACAAAGAAAAACATTACGAATTTGGTGAAAAGAAAAAAAAAGATAATAAACTCATATTTCTGAAGGTCAAATACCTGAACACTGAAAACACTAAATAATCAAAACCACTTAAAACATGTGATAAAATTCTAAAATCACACACCAGAAAAGATTAGTCCATTACTTATAAAAGAGTAGAGATGAAAGGGACGTCCATCAGACATAAGATAATCCACAAAACAACAGAGCAATATCTTTTTAAAAATCTAAAAAGAATACTGTCATGCTAGCATTCCACAGCCAGCAAATACATCTTTTAGCAGAGAAGACATTTCAATGAATTGGGGTATTTTTAATGTATCATCAGAAGACTTGCTTTGGAAGAAATGTTTAGGCAATTTTTTTAGATAGGAGGAAGATGATAGTCTACCTAGAGCTGTGAAGGACACCAGCAATAAAATGACTACCATCTCAAAGTCTTTACTAACCACATGCCACATGGTGAGAACAAGAGAGAGTTAATAAGAATATTTTAAAATAATATAGTTACAACATTACAGAAAATATAAAGAACAGCAGCTATTTATCTTCTTGGCCTTGGACGCATTTCCATGTCGAAATTTCAACAGAATTTTGTAGATTCCAAGTTCATTGTGTTAGGAGCTCTGCTTTAGAGATATTGTCTCTTGGCAACATTTTGTAGTTTGGACAATGAGAAGTCATTTGGCATTCTGTTTTTCTATCTTCACTGGGGTGATTTTGTTCTTCAACATACAGATTTTCCTCTCAAAAGGCAAAACTTAAATAAAGACTGTGTTTCCATGTGCCATAACCACCAATCACAGCTGATGGTTTTACCTGTTACTCAGACACATCTGCAGGAAATTGAATACTACGCCTGTAACTCGCCACTGCTATGGACCCCTGGAGTCAGTGCTATGCTGAGTGTCTGACAAGCACACAGAATTAAGTACCAGCTCATCAGGTGAGGAACACTGATTTATCCCTCCAGAAGGGAGCTCAACTTTCCCTACAGCTTCCTTTAATGAAGCCTCATCCATCCTTCAGGCTCACACAATGAGTAATTTCTGGTAAGTAAACGTCCTGGAAAGCTAAAACAAACCTTTATTTTATTATTATTATTATTTTAACCTGTTTTATTAATCTGCCATTTTTTTTCTAACATCCAAAATTATAATACCATGTTTCAGAGAGGGTATTGCATCACTGTTTTATCAAAATGAGCACCAGGCTGATGCAGATGAATTTGCCTTCACTAGACTAGCATGTGTGTGTATAGGAGTTAGTGTTCACAAATGATCGCCTGTACTTTCTGAAAGTATCCATCCGTCAGTGCCCATGAGCAAGGCACCACTGCTGCTCTTGCCCATGCATCATGGCAGCAAAGACCTGGCTACCCATGACCTTCACCCTTTTCACTCTTAAAGTGTCTCTTTCATATATTTTATTGCTCTTCCTAGACTGCAAGTTCTTTAAAATGGTTCTGTATACATTTTGGCTGGTGAGAGAATTTATTTTGGAAGGTAATAGATCAGATAACATTGGCATGATCTTTAAATTTTTAAAAAAATTCAAGTAAAGTGAATGCTGCAGAATAACAAATCATCCCCTAATTATTTAAAGCTCACAGCCATGGGTCATAGTAAAAAGAGTGACCACTCTTTAGAAGCAAGAGATTACAAAAGGGGAAATAAATTGGCTACAATCTTAAACTATTAGTAATAACATGAATAAAAAGTTTAGTTATATGGGCAGATAAAAGGAGTGTAATTAAACTGGAGAGAAGTTTCAATGGATAAAGCACATGTGAAAGTATTTTTTTTTTGAAATGATTGTTTTATTATATTGTTCATCTGTTTTATATCTCCCATTCCCTCCCCCTGCCTCACCCTCCCACTCCCTGGTTTACCACTGCCCCACCTCTGTTCAGAAAGGTTAGGGTTAGGGTTAGGCCTATAGCAGAGGTTGCAGTCAGGGATGGTGATAGCTCTGGAAGTTCCTTATTTGTACAGGATTATTTTAGCTACCCTGGGTTTTGTGGTTTTGCCATTTGAAGTTTAGTGTTGTTCTTTCAAGGTCTGGAAAGATTTATGATAAGATTTTGATGAAGATTACATTGAATCTGTATGAGCATGGGAGATCTGTCCATCTTCTGATGTCTTCTCCAACTTCTATCTTCAAAGACTGGAAGTTCTTGTCTTTGGTTAGATACCCCAAGATATTTTATAATATTTGTGGCTATTGTGAGGGATATTGCTTCCCTGATTTTTCTGTTTATTGTTTGTATAGAGAAGGGCTACTGGCTATTTATATTTATTTAACTTTTTTTTAGGTTAATCTTGTATCCAGCCACATTGAGGAAGGTGTTCAACAGCTGTAGGAGTTGCCTGGTAAAATTTTTATGGTTACTTATGTATATGATAATAACATCTGCAAATATCGATATTAACTTCTTTCTTTCCAATTTGTATCCCCTTAATCTCCTTTTGTTATCTTTTCATTCTAGCTAGAACTTGGAGTACTATACTGAATAGATATGGAAAGAGTGGACAGCCTTGTCTTGTTCCTGATGTTAGTAGGATGGCTTTGAATTTCTTTTTATTTACTTGGATGTTGTTCGTCAGCTTGCTGAATATTGCTTTTATTATGGCTAGGTATGTTCCTTGTAAACCTGATCTCTCCAAGACTTGTATTATGAAGGGGTGTTAAATTTTGTCAAAGGCCTTTTCAGCCACTAATAAGATAATCATGTAGGTTTTTTTTTCTTTCCATTTGTTTATATGATGGATGACACTGATAGATTTTTGTATGTTGAACCACCCTTGCATCTCTGGGATGAAGCCTACTTATCATATAGGATGGTCCTTTTGATGTACTCTTTTCTCTTTTTCAGGTTGTTCATTTATTTACTGGAACACAATTACACATCCTGTGGCCAGCCCTTGATGCATTCTTTAATTCAGTTTGCCAATATTTTCTTAAGTATTTTTGCATCAATATGCATGAGGGAGATTGGTCTGTAATTCTCTTTCTTTGCTGAGTCTTCATGTGGTTTGGGTATCGGGGTAATTGTAGCCTCTAAAATTAATTTGACAACATTTCTTCTGTTCCTAATGTGTGTGATAATTTGAGGAGTTTTGGTATTAGCTCTTCTTTAAAAGTCTAGTATAATTCTGTACTAAAACCATCTAGCCTTTGGCTTTTTGGGGGGTTGGGAAACTTTTAATGACTGATTTTACTTCCTTGGGGGTTATAGGTCTATTTAAATTGTTCGTCTGGTCTTGATTTAATTTTGGTTTGTGGTACCTGACAAGAAATTTCTTCATTTCTAGATTTTCCAGCTTTGTGAACTACAGGTTTTTGAAGTATGGATACTCTGGATTTCCACCTTGTCCATTGTTACGACTGCCTTTTTCATTTCTGGTTTTGTTAATTTGGATATTCTATGCCTTAGTTTGGATATGGGCTTGTCTATCTTGTTGATTTTCAAGAACCAACTCTTTGTTTCATTGATTCTTTGTATTGTTCTGTTTTTATTTTATTGATTTTCACCATGAGTTTGATTATTTCCTGTCTTCTATTCCTGAGTGTCTTTGCTTCTTTTTATTCTAGAGCATTCAGGTGTTAAGTCGATAGTATGAGACTAAAAGTGTGACATTTCTCTAAATTCTTTAGGCACTTAAAGCTATCAACTTTCTTCTTAGCATTGCTTTTATTGTGACCCGTAAGTTTGAGTACATTGTGCATTTATTTTCATTGAATTCTAGGAAGTCTTTAATTTTTTTCTTTATTTCTTCCTTGACATAGTGATAATTCAGTTGAGAGATGTTCAGTTTCCATGAGTTTGTAAGCTTTCTGTAGTTTGTGTCACTATTGAACTCCAACTTTATCCCTATGGTGACCTAATTAAGATACAAGAGGTTATTCCAGTTTTGTGTGTGTGTGTGTGTTGAGATTTGCTCTGTAACTGGGCATGTGGTCAATTTTAGAGATGGTTCTATAAGGTGCTGAGAAGAAGAAGGTATATTCTTTGGTGTTTAGGTGAACTGTTCTGTACATGTCTGTTGGGTCCATTTGAGTGATAACATGTTAGTTCCCTTATTTCTCTGTTTAGTTTCTGCCTGTAGAATCTATCCATTGGTGAGAGTGGCTTATTGAAGTCTCACAATATTAATGTGTGGAGTCCAATGTGTGCTTTAAGCTTTAGTAATGTATCTTTTAAAAAATTGGATGCCCTTGTATTTGGAGTATAGATTTTCAGAATTGAGATTTCATTTTGATAGATGCTTCCTTTGATAAATATAAAACTTCCTTCTCCATCTCTTTTGATTAATTTTAGTTTGAAATCTATTTTGTTAGAGATTAGGATAGCTACACCAGCTAGCTTCTTAGGTACAAGTGATTGGAAAATATTTTTCCCACTCTTAACACTAGGCAACATCTACTTTGAAGTTGACATGTTTTTGTTTTTTTTTTTATGCAGCAGAAGGATAGATCCTGTTTTTGTATCCATTTGAGTCTGTTGATATTAATATTACTGACTAATAATTGTTAATTCCTCATTTTCTGTTGGTGGTGGGAGAGAGGGGGAGACAGAGAGAGACACAGAGAGAGAGAGAGAGACATAGAGAGATGTCATGAAATCTCTTATTATTTTCATCTATGGTGATTGAAAGTTTTGCTGGGTATAGTAATGGCCTCCACTCTAGATTTTAGAGTCTTGATTTAGAAGTCAGGTGTAATTCTGACAGGTTTGTCTTTCTATGTTACTTGGACTTTTTCTTTTGTAGCTTTTAATATTCTTTCTTTATTCTGTTATGTTTAGTGCTTTGCTTATTATGAGGAAACTTTTTTTTTTTAATAGTCCAGTTTATTTGGTAAGCTTCTTATATCTTTATAGGGATGTTCTTCTTTAGGCTGGTAACGTTTTCTTTTATGATTTTTTTGAATTTATTTTCTGTGCCTTTGAGCTGGGACTCTTCTTTTATTCCTATGATTCTTAGATTGGGTCTTTTCATGGTGTCCCAGATTTCCTGAATATATATATATATATATATGTATGTATATATATATATGTTAGAAATCTTTTAGATTTTAATTAATTGATGAATCTATTTCCTCTATTGTATCTTCAATGCCTGAGATTCTCTCTTTCATCTCTTGTATTCTGTTGGTGATGTTTGCATCTGTAGTTCCTGTTTGCTTATCCAGATTTTCCATTTCCAAAGTTATTTCAGTTTGTGGGCTGTTTTGTTTTTTTTTTTTTTTTGCCTCTATTTCAATTTTCAAGTCTTGAAATGTTTCCTTCACCTATTTAATTGTGTCCCCACCCCCCACTCCCGGCTTAGCTCTCTTGGGATTCTTTAAAGGATTTGATGATCTCTTACATTTTTTGTTAGTCTTTGCCACAATTCCCTTAAGAGAATTTTTCATTTATTCTTTAAGAGTCTCTATCATCTTCATAAAGTTAATTTTAAGGCAGTTTTCTTTTGCTTCAGCTGTGTTGGAATGTTCAGGTCTTGCTGTCATAGTACAGCTGAGTTCTGGTGGTGTCATATTGCCCTTTTTGTTACTGTGTTCTTACATTGGCATTTAGGCATTTGGATTTGGGATGATTATAGGTCTAGGTGTTGATTCTTGCATGTGTCCTCTTTGGAAGGATGTTTTATTCCTTTGTTTTCTGCTTTCTCTTCTGTCTTCTGGCCTACGTTGCCAAGGGTTCTCGTGACTGACAAGTCATATCCTCCAGTAGGGTGTCTCTGCTGAGGTTTGTGGAACCATGGGGACCTAGATCCAACATGGCCTCCTATGAAGACAAGTCTTCTTCTGAAGTTGTAAACTAGAATGTAGTGTCCAGTGGAGGGAGTGCTGCTGTTCTTCTGACTGGTGTGGACTGTACTAAGGCCTATGGAGTCTGCTGGAATTATGGGGGAAAACTGGCCATGGCGAGGATGATGAGGTAGGTGGGGTTGGGCATTGGAGTGGGTCTTGAGGGAACAGGATCCAATGGGTAGTGACAGTCCAGTTGTCAGGAGGATCAGTCATCTCATGGCTGACTTGTGGGAACTACACCAAAGCAGTGGAATTCCAACAGAATAGGGGCAGGGCCCAGCAGCCTTGCTGATGCTAAAATGGAGGGTGGGGCATAAAATGTGCCCTGGGTCAGCCTGTTTTGTTATAGAGCACAGGACTGCCAGCCTAGTGATGGCACCACCCATAATGGGCTGGGCCCTCCCCTACTAACCATTAATTGAGAAAATGCCTTGCAAATGGATCTCAAGGAGGTATTTCCTCAACAGAAGCTTCTTTTTCTTTGATGACTCTAGCCTGTGTCAAGTTGGTACAGAAAAACCAGCCAGTACAAACATTCATGCAAATAAATGTACACATACAAATGAACACATACACAGGGAGGGGAAGACTCACAAAAGTACTACCAAGAAATAAAAATTCCAATGCTGCTTAATTTTCACTGACTTTAAATTATTTGAAATTCCCCATGATGTAAGCACAATGCTAGAGATAGAGGTAAGAAATTAACAACCCCAATGTCTTACTAAAGATAAATATCTAAATCATTTGTATACTGTATTCACTATGTTTGAAAATCTGCTTTTCTCTGGATATGTCTCTGTCTGTCTGTCCATGTGTCTCTGTGCTTGAGACAACTTCTCTGTTCTATGATCCTATAGCTATCATTTCTCTGTTCATATATACAGACATGTGCAATATCTATTGCAAGGAAGGTATCAACTTCTAAGCCTCAATGATACCAGGCAAATATGTTTACTGAACTACACACAGACACACAGACACATACTTAAACCTTTAATCTATCTGGAATTCATTATAAAACAAATTTGTCTTATTTTTGTCTTTTATTATCCATTTATCCCAACATAATGTGTAGAGTTATGCCCCCAAAATGTCCCATGCCCTCACTCAACCAAGGACATAAGCATGCCATATTTGGGATGTTTTGACAGACTCCTAGCTGCTCTCCTCTTCAGTGGGGCTTTTCCTTTCTCATTGCACTTTACATATGGAGAATTTTATCACTTTTCCATTTAAATCCTTTTGATGGTTTTCTCCTGCACTCAAGAGTAAAATCCAAATTTCTTGAAATGCTTACCACTAGGATGGTCATATCATCAGCTCCCTAATAAAGTAGTCACTGAAGGGAAAAACACAACTATTAATGGCAACCCTGGATTTGTGGATCACAATGGACAAGTGCAGCTCTCAGCTCTTGCCTGTCCTCCAGCACATAGTGCTGCCTGGCTAATGGATCTTACTGTGTACCATCTCTTTTTATTAAGACTTTGTGTCCTATTCAACGTTACCTAACACATTTACTCTCCACATTCCATCCCCAAACCACTATGGACACCTCGGCCCTCTTCTGTCTACCTCACGCTCACTCACAAGCCACTTCTTCAACCCAAATGTGCATCTCTGTCATTCCACATCATCTGTTCTGTTTCTTTGCTCAAGGGTGCCTCTCCCACCACCTTCAGTGTTCAAATAGAGCTGCTACAAATTATACCCAGAGGGTCTGGCACAAAATAGGCACTAAACAGACATCTAAGAAACAAGGGTTGAAGATATAATCTCAATTCATTTGCAAATGAAAGAGATAAACTATAAAACTTATACAAGAAAAATGTGGCAAGCCTGTGAGGTCTGTATGTTATTGTTCTATAATGACCATGTATTTGATTGAGCATATCTTATTATGTTTTGGGCGAAAGGGAGTCTTACTACTCTGGGGATATGTCTCAGGTTTCTCCTCAGTACTGTCAAATAACTGAAACAAAACAGCAGTATAAAATTAAGTAATTTCCTTTATTCACTAAAAATTTAAAAGGTGTTTTAATACATCAGAATTGTAAAGATACTGTATTCTATTAATCTTGCTTTCCAGGATAATAGAATTAAGTGGCTTTGTTCTAAATAAATAAAACCTAAAATTTGTTTTTCAGAAACACTTTTTAAAAGAATTACCCAGAAGAGTGACATTCAAGCAGTAGTACCATATAAATCCCTTCACGGATACCAAGGTCAAATGTTAGGATGACGAGAAGAAAGATACTCTTGTCCGAAGCCTGGCTGGCCATAGAGTGAGACTGCTCACTGAAACATCATATCTGGCTTCCATCCACTTTCCATGTGTATTTCTTGAAAATACATCTTTTATGCTAAACTTGCACCCAGGTTTTGGTCATACTGCTATGTAAACATAAAGACTAAACAGATCATCCATCCAACATATTTTTCACATGATGAAATTAAATTATTCAGTCACTATGAAGTTTTATCATATACTCACAATGCCATTAAAAAAAAACTTGACTCTTGAACCAAATGCCATTTTCTACCAAAATGATGTCTGTTTTATTACCTAATTTAATTTAACTTCAAACACTATTGGATAGAAGAGCAAAATCTTTCATTTTTTCTCTAAACATTGCTTTCAATTTTTTTAGTATTTCTGAGCCAAAACAACAGTCTTACTAAGGAATGTAACCAGCTTCTGACAGCTCACCACACCCTGCTGTGGCTGATGGTAATTTCTCACAGGCAGTATAAAACCAAATGAGGCAATTTTAAGAGCATTATCTGACTGCAAATCTCCTTCCTAGAGCATCTCAACATCAAGCAACATTTGCTCCAATCTTATTCTGCTTTGGAATTAAAATTTAACTTCCTGAGCCATTACAAAGCAATTAGGCTTATGGTGCCATTTATGGTCCATTTGCCCTTTATAGTCGTGTATTCGTACATTTTCTCTAGGGATTTGACATTATAGTCTGTCTATGCATGTTTTACTTCAACTCTGATTCATCCCTATCTTTTTAAAAATCTAAATGTAAGAGCAAATAGAGCATGGCTTCAAAAGACATTTCTCCCAGAAAGGTAAAATCATATTTTTCATTTGGTTGGGGGAGTTGATGTTGGGCAATCAATATGATCGTGATACATTTTATAAAACTCTCAAATAATCAATAAAACATTATTTTTAAAAAAGACACCTCACTCAATATCCTATGATTATCAGTAAACATCACAAAATAATCCACCATTTAATTATGAAATTCCAGAGGAGACAATATTTCATACATAATGACAACAGTGTCATGTCCGTGTCAAGTCCAAATATATACATTACAAAACTTTACATAATCAGAGTCTGTGCATTCATGACCTTAGAGCAAGAGAAACTATGAGTCACCTTCTCTAGACACATCCCATTTGGAGGAAAGACAAGTGATAAAATTATAAAGTAGTAAAAACTGTTCCACTCTGTAACACGGAATGGCATCATGAAACACGCATTGGTAAGAACAGGAAGGGGAAGGTGCTAAGAAAGGAGGATCC
Organism: Sigmodon hispidus; assembly: GCA_004025045.1. Classification (NCBI taxonomy): domain Eukaryota; kingdom Metazoa; phylum Chordata; class Mammalia; order Rodentia; family Cricetidae; genus Sigmodon; species Sigmodon hispidus. Next base: position 74,783 of record PVIH01007879.1, read on the forward strand.
CCCTATAGAGAAGTACTTATCTTCAATTGGTCTTTGAGAATAACTCAGGCCGAAATCACCACAAGGTCTCTGTTCTGTACCTACTACATCAATGGAAACCTGAATTTCAAAGTAAATCAAACGTGTCAACTCTGATTCTGGCTTGCAATTACAGTCCTATAAAGTTTAAGTACTTCACTGTGACTTTTAAGAAGCTCAGTTATTTTTCCTTGATATGATTTGGGGTGCTGGGACATTGCATGCTATTTGAATGAACATTTCCTTGAAGGTGCAAGCATAAAACAACTGAACCACAGGCTTCATAAGCAGCCTCTCAGAAGGCAGACACTGCAGGTGCAACATGTTCTCACCTTCACATTGGGTTTTGACAGCAGTTTCAGCAGCTCTCTGATCTCACTGTTTACTGGCTTGGTCTGTAGCTCTTCAGCCAGCTGCAAGGGAGATTACATCAATGTGAGTAACAGTTCATAGAACACTATAAGGTTCTCTGTGTCACAACTGAATCTGCTTTGCTCAAAGCTATTGCTTTCCAGAGCTACAGGATAAGTCAGCATGAAATGAAGCAGGCCTTCAGCCCTTGCTCATCTTTCCAGGCCCACAACAGATGAGATCAAAGCCTAGGCTGAGTGCAACTACAGCAATCCCATCAGCCAGTTCACCTTCTGATTTATTGCCAGGAAGGCAAATCCCCGCACTTCATCTGTGTGAATGGTCTTCTGCATGCAGACAAAGGGCCATTTGTAAAAAGGACTGAATCAGCTTTGACAGTGAACAAAAAAGCAAAAATGACAGCTTCTGAATGAGGTGGTGAAATCCTCAGGACTTCCAGAAACCCACAGTAGTTGTGCTGTTCAGAGCTGGGGTAAAAAGAACTCAAATGCTCCTAACGGAATCAACAGCCTGTGGCTTTTACTATGTTTCTGTACACAGTCTACAAAGTCTATTAAACCGGAGCCAAGGTCATCATGAACTCATAACAGTTTGGCAACTACTCTGGTACCAATAATGCCAGCCCTACTTTATTGTAACTATCAAGAATGCCTACCTGTTGGTTCAAAAGAAAAGACTGGAATTTGGAACCCAACTCCTGCAATCCACTAAGAGGTGTGGAATGTTCTTACAATAAAGAAATATGTTGAGGTGGCACACCAGCTAACTAACTTAAGTTGATCCTTAGGAAATGTGTATGTGTGAACAAGAGTATAAAACCACATCCCAAAAATATACACAATTTGATGATTTGTATATATAACCATTTGACAATTATAAACAAGGTAAAATGTAAAAAAAGAACTTCCCAGCAATTTCTAGTCAATTGCTATTAGAAATACACACACAAACATACACACACACATTATAAACAAGATTCAAAGAGTACAAAAAGATTAAAATTGCAAAATATATGGTGTGCTATTAGAATACAACATATTCAATATCTCTTCTTAAAAAAGGACATAAAGATACCACCTTACACCTCTCAAAATGGCTAAGATAAAAGACACAGATGACAGCCTATGCTGGAGAGGTTGTGGAGCAAGGGGAACACTCCTCCATTGTTGGTGGGAGTGTAAGCTTGTTCAGCCACTCTGGAATGCAGTATGGTGATTTCTCAGAAAACTGGGAATCAATCTCCCCAAGGATCCAGCAATACCACTTGTGGATGTATACCCTAATGATGCACATTTGCACTCCAAAGGCATTAGCTCAACTATATTCATAGCAGCATTATTCATAATACCAAGAACCTGGAAACAACCTACATGCCCCTCAACTGAAGAATGAATTAAAAAGCTGTAGTACATCTACACAATGGAATACTACTCAGCAGTAAGAAAAAATGATATCCTAAAATTTGCAAGAAAATGGATGGATTTGGAGAATATTCTCCTGAGCGAGGTATCACAAACCCAGAAAGATAAGCAGGGGGTGTACTCACTCATTAGTGGACTTTAAACAAAAAAGCAAAAAGCAAAGCCTGTCCAAGCTGCAAACCACAACCACTGAACAGCTTGGGATCTGAAACATCTTGGACTGGTAACTTGGATCCCACTCCCCCTAGAGGAACACCTGACCCAGTCTTGATGTTGGGGTGAGGAAAGTGGATCTGCCAGGAGTGAATGCTGAACTAAGCAATATTGGGACCTTGGGACCTCCTGCCCTTGCTGGGGAGGAGATGGGAGATATGGAGAAGACAGTGACTGGAGGGAGGTGGGAGGGAGAAGGGAGCTTGAACAAAGATATACATGGATAAAAAATTAAAAACAAACAAAAAACTGTGAGCTCATAAAAAAAAGGACATAAAACTGCCATTTACCCCTAATGTCCCCACCATGCTAGCAGAACAAGGTGGCTTTTATCTATGGAAGATGAGCTTTCTGTAGAGGTATAATCTATAGAATATACAGAAGGAAACTGATAGACTCATCAACTACACTACAAAATAGTTTTTATTTTATTAATATACAAAATTTTTACAGAATTTTAAACCTATAAGAACAGCTCTTTACTCATTACATACATACCAGAGATCACATCATGCTTTATCATAATTTCACAGATTCTAATGTGTGTTTATTTCTGGAAGTTCTGCAGCTTGAATCCATGGCATCTCCAATGCTTGAGACACACTCTAATGTTGAGTGATATTCCCTGTCTTGATTCTTTCTTATTTAACAAACAGAGGCAAAATTGGGGCCTTGATAAAGCTCAGTAGTTAGGAGTCTGTCTGTTGCTTTTCCAGGAGACCTGAGTTTAGTTCCCAGCACATACGCATACACACACACACACACACACACACACACACACACACACACACACACACACATACACACACACAATATCTTTAAAAGAAGTTGTTACATTTTGCTTGGGCAGGTAAGAGTTTCCATACAGATATTTCCAAACCTCTCCATGCTCTGTGATTTCATACTGGTTTTTAAGGCTCTTTCCACTTGTAACTGCAGCAACTCATACAACTATCTTTAAACCACCTTTAAAGAGTCTAGGTTCTGTGCTGCACAAGTACACTTCTCTAGGGGACACATGTTAAAACACATTCATGTCTGCAGAGAAACAAAAAAAGGGACTTGTCTGGAGCTTACCAGCCCTCAACCAATTACAGGGGCATTATTTCATATATCAGAATATAAAATCAGCTTTGGAAGATGGTTGATTTGTTTATTATATTGGGGATCTGACATTCTGTAACACTTAGTTTCAGTTTGCTTTATACAACAAGAACACAGCTGAAGAGTAACAAGTAGGCTAGAGCAACCACTACCACACACTAGCACACTCTTGTCTAGTTCCACACCCGTACAGTTTATCCAGGTGTGTTCTCAATTCATCCAAGGCTGAAAGTTAACAGTAGGAACCAGCAAGCGAGTTCTCCTTCCCCAGGCTTAAAATAAAATTATAGCGACAGGAAATTAACTACTCCATCAATGCCAAATGCTTCTAAAATTTATTTTTTGGTTATGAAGGTAATTTGGAAAGGTCTAATATCCATAAATCATTACTATACTCCCTAATCCATTTTAAAAACAATTCCATCTTTTATGGGTTTAATATGCCCAGTTCCTGTCCTAGTATCTGTCATCTTTGGGACTGTCAGCAACGTGACTATCTCATTTGTCTTTATTTCTCCAAAGCATTCCCCTTGTGTGACTTTTACAGAACACTGATGCCAGACAGTTTTGCTCTGCAAAGAATTTGAAGCCTACAATTTCAATGACATAGTCACCAAGGCATAATACCAGGGTAGCTTTATGCACAATTTTAGAAAAATAAAGTAGGTAGAAATCTATACAGCATCAGCACAAGCTTGGTAATGACAGGGATTTGGGAAACATTTGCTACTTTAAGTTTTCACTCAAAGGATCACACACATCTGTCTGCAATGGGGTGGGTTCCACTTGGGACAGGTCCGTGGCTGATACCTCCTACAAACCCAAAACAGCACACTTACATCATCAGCTAAGGCTGCTGCACCATGAAGAATGGGCACCGGGCTCTGCTTCTCATAGTAGTGAAGCTTTTCATGAATCTGGAAGAATATAAGAGCAGTATGAGTTCACCTGCTGGCAAAGCACCAGACACACTTAAATACTTTCACTACTGTGAACATAATCTGGTCTCCCAATCATCTTAAAGTCATGTGTTCAAGTCAACCTGAAAGATGAGAGATGTGTGTGTGTGTCATCTGCCAACTACTGCCAAGGGTCAAATGGCAAGCATCCTAAAACAGAGCACACAGAAGCACCAAATCTTTGTCTCTCTTCTTAGATAGAGCCCACTGTATGTGTGTGCTACATCACGATTTGGAGCTTACACTTCCACAAAACAACAACACAAATCCATTATGACAAAGCAAAGCAGTAAATAGCAGCCTCATTCTGAGATTGGTCAGTGGAGTCGGTGGAAGGAAGAAGCAGCCTCTGGCGGCTGATGAGCTGATGAGCACCTTACCCTGTACCCTGTCCCAACAACTTGCCACCCAACTGCCACTGTTGTCACTTCTCAGATTCAAATTTCAAAGAAATTAAGATATTTCTCTTGACCTCAGAAATTTTCACTATTCGGTTTAAATAACACTATGCCCTGTACTGTAAAACAAGTAAATAATATTAAAAAGTAAAACCAACTCCTCTTCCATATTTCATCATCATGACCCTTAGAAACATGTGCAAGACTGTATTTTAATATAATATAAGGCAAACTGAGTTTCTTTAAAAACATTTGGGCTGGAGAGATGGCTCAGCAGTTATGAGTGCATACTGCTCTTGCAACAGACTCGAGGTTAAATCCCAGCATCCATATCAGGCATCTCACAATCACGTCTAACTCCAGCTCCACTGTGTCCAGGGCCCTGACACAGGCACATACACACATACGCACATACATAGACATAAAATAATGTAATAAATCTTTTAAAATATGTCATCTTATAGGAACAAATATGTGAAGGGACCATCCTTATTTATATTTTATTTGTAGCATAAATACTCCAGAACTCATTGTAGCCTGTTCTTATTTACAGGTAAGAAAACTACCCTCTCCCTTGCTTGAAAACAATGGCTCACTATCTCCTGTTAATTACACTCAGAGGTAGTCAACCCCTTGTAAGAGTCTGCAAGAGAGATTTTATTTTGATTGGCTAGACACCCCTAAAACTAGATGCTATTACTTTTGACAGCTTGGTATAAAAGGTAAGACACTAGGGAAAGTCTTGGGACAGTTATGGCATTACCAGAATGAGCAGAGTAAATTGTTTTTTTAATTTAATATCTGGGTGCCTTTAAGTTTAAATATTTTTCACAAATTGTAAGAAATGTAATAATTTTAGCAAAGCATAAAATTATGATTTGAAACAAAATTCAGGCATACTAAAAGCTAAATTTATTTAAACAATTACCTAGCACTAGGCTGCTCTGTCATATCCTACCATAGGACACCACCTTGGACTATTATAAAACTCAACCTGGCTTTAATACAGTCCCTTTTCAGAATACTTCCTGTTAGAGTAAACAGAGGCTTACACTCACGAGGCAAATCTTTAATCCTAGTACATAGGATCAGAAATTCATGTTTAGCTATACAGGGCATTGGAGGATACAACTGTCTCAAACAAACAAACAAAAATCTATGCTCCTTTCTATAGGAAACCAATTTAAAAGTCACCTTCGATTAGACACATTTTAAAAGTAAATGTTCAGTTTTAGTAAGGAAATCTGGTGTTAATGATAAAGTTAGTTACACATGTAACCAGAAATGAAGCTTCAATCTTGAAACTATACATGGAACTTAGTACGGAGTTGCCATGCAGTCCCTGAAACTAATCTTCTCCATGACTGTACAGAGGCATTTAATTGGGAGGTCAAGCCCTGTCACCATAGTCATCTGGATGGGATTAAATAAGCCATACCTGTGATCTTTCACTTGGATTCTAGCTATTAAAACACTGGCTCTCGCTCAGGTCAAGTTTAGTCAGTCACCTTGGTGAGACTTCGTGATTAGCTTCTGACATTTCTGAACAAGGATGACACCAATAGACACAAAGTCTCAATCCTACGCAAAGAACTACAGAAAATTAATGAATGCTGTGACACAGCAGGAGAAAGTCTCCCCCAGGGAAGAGCAGGCGAACTGGTTATCCAATGCCCAACAGCCATGAAAACATACCCTTAAAAGTAACATAGGGACTGAGTAGGTGATATGTATGTATTTAGCAATATATACATACATCACCATCACGAACACCACCACCAATAAATAATTAAAGAAAAAGAGGCTTTGAATTTGAAAGAGAGAAAAGAACAGGGAATAGGGTGGGGTGGTAGAGAGAGGAAAGGAAAGGGAGAAATGTTATTATAATGTTGATTTTTTTTCTTCAATTGTTTAAAAAGAAACCTACTGGTACTGCACACTTGATAATCTTCCTAGGGCTCTCCTAGTGTCCTGCTGCTGGCTCACTCTGCATACACAGAAAGCTCTCTGCTTATTTTATTCTCTTTTGTTGTGTTTGTGCCATTTGGTTTCCAGAGATAAGGTCTCTTTGGAACCCTGACTGGCTTCAAGCTTGCAGTCGGCTGTTTGGGTCTCCCAAGCACCAGAACTACAGGTGTGTACCACTGCCCCGGGTACTTTATTTAAAATATAGATGTGCAAGGTGGGTCATTCTGGCTATTAAAAAGAACACTGAAGCCAGGAAGAGTTGAAGACTATTAGAATTGGGAGTTTATTTTTTTCAAGCAATGATGGACCCTATTTTTTTAAGATGAAAATGTCAAGGGTCAGGGTAAGGGACACAATAATAAAAGAAAAACTTAGGTCCTCAAATACAGCAAAACCATTATGCAAAAGCAACAGAGCCAGCTGCATGTTCCCCTTTCAAAACTGATGCTACTAACAGGCTATGTTTGGGCCTAAAAATAAAACTGCTGAGAATCTATATCCTTATTTTAATGAGATACTTTGTTACTGCATCTATTTAAAGTATTATATTTAAAATATTTAGGTTTACCCACTGTCTTTTGTATGAACCCTACTATACTATACTTTTACTGTGCTGTGAAATTACTCTATTTTATTTTCTCTTTCAAATTTAGCCATTGATCTTCTTGAGTCTCCCATTTGCTTTCTGGCACTGTCTTCCTTGAGTCTAAGCCCTCAGTGTTATATTTATTAATGTGCTGATTTTATCCTCAACTTGACACATTGAAGAGTCACCCGAACAAAGAAAATCTCCATTGAGGAATTGCTCAGATCAGACTGGCTGAGGGCATGTCTGTAAAGAGACTGTGTTGATTACAGATTGATGTAGGAAGGCCCAACCCACTATGAGTGGACTTGTTTCTAGGCAGGTGGGTCTGGGCTGGCAGCTGAGAATGAACCAGAGCACAAGCTAGTAAGAAGCATTCTTCACCATGAAGAAGCTCAATACTTGCTTGAGTTCCTGCAGTGACTTCCTCTAGTGAGTGTCTGTGACCTGGATATATGTGTTAAACCCTTCCCTGCCTAAATTTCTATAAGTTTTGGTGTTTATCACAGTAACAGGAATATAACTAGAACAGCTGCTTTTAAAAGTGTGAAAGCGACCAGATGTGGTGGGAGGGGGAAGAGACCTTGAATAAGGATATACAGGGATGGAAAAAAAAAAATTCAGAGGGAAAGCTGAACACAAAGAAAATATATGTGTAGCAATCTTATTTGTATTCTCACCCTTGATAAGCCATGCTTATGATTCTTATCCTCTGTATAGTTATTGTTAACTCTTTCACATTTTAAATTTTTTTACTGTTTTTTTTTTGGTAAATACAAAATAAAGAAGGAAGAAAAAAAAAGTGTGAAAGCATTCTATCTTTTGATATGTTTTAGAAACACATCCTAAATTGCATTCTCCAATTTCAATAGCCAATGCTGGTCTCAGCATCACTGGGTCTGATGTATTTTAAAGAGACACTTTTAATGTGATATGTCTTTGTGTATGCTGTGAATAGCATTGGATAATAAAGGAATTGTTTATTATCCAATAACAGAACAGCTTAGAAGCAGGCAGGAAATCCAAGCATAGATAGAGGGGAAGGAGGGCAGAGTCACTAGAGACTTGATCCAGCTGCACAAGAAGCAATACATAATAGACTATAGGTAAGCCACAAGCTACATGGCAAAGCAGATTAATAAACATGGGTTGAGTTAAGATGCAAGAGCTAGCTAGCAATAAGCCTGAACCAAAGGCCGAACAACATATAATTAATATAAGCCTTTGTGTGATTGTTTGGGGCTAAGCGGCAGCAGGGCTGCAGACAAGTCTGAGCCTTGGGGCTGGGCTGAAATAGACAGGCCAGAAACTTATTACTACACGCTTTCCTGCCCAGCTTGATCTCTTTCCATTTGGTTAGTGTCATTTCTCCCATTAGAGGCTCCTCTTCTATGAGTTAAAGAAAATAGTACATGCTGGAGAACAACTCATTTCTCATGTAGCCTTTAAAAAATTCTCCCGATCTCTTAAAACTTACTGGATTTTCTCTTACTCTTTTCTACATTACAATTTCCTCTTGGTGCTATCTCTACTCTTGCCTTTCATCCCCTCACTCAACTAACATGGAGTTTATGTACTGTCAGGGAAGCAGCTTTTAAATTATTCTACCACTTATAGTTTCTGTTTTTAATCTTAGTTCTTTCCTTCTCTCAATTTTAAAGTTGAATCTTGTGCATAATAAAAATTATTGGCAAACAAAAGATAAACCATACTACTCTGTTTGGATTCTGCTTGTTTATAAAGACACCGACTGAAATATCTATTTCATGAGGATTCTGAGAAAAATCTAAAAGTAATATTCAGCAAGAGTAAAGGTATCTTTAACTTTTGCACTCAGAAATGTTAGGAAGGCAACCAGAAGATGTAGAAGTGCACAGACTCTCTGCAGACTCTCTGTATTTTGCCCAGCACTGTGCATGTACTACAGGCTGCAGATTTCTTAAACATGAAAATGGGTGACAATATGTAGGTTTTCGTCAATTTAATTTCCATCATCATTTTAGAAAAAAGAACAATAGAGTAGCATACGATCAGTGGTACTACTGAAAGTGGGTCAAAAGATAGAGAAGGGTAGAGCCACTCAACCCAAAAACATGCCCTTTCCTTTCCTCCATTCCCACCTGCTCTCCATTCATGAGACGCGCGCAACAACGAGGAGTGTGAGAAGACTCCACAGGGATTTTGCTTAGATTCATTAGTCATGATTTGTAGTATACAACTCTTAAGCTTTAAAACATAGGAGGGGCTGCTAAGAACAGAGCCTGAACATGTTAGGCAAGTATTGTACCACTGAGCTATATCCCCAACCTTCCTTTAAAAGTTTCTAAAACATGTAGAGATAGAAATGTGGTTTAGTAGAAGACACCTACCTAGTATACTCAGGGCCCCAGGTTCCAAACCTAGAAAGAAACAAAACTCTAAAAATCCTCACCTACATAACTCAAGTTTATATTATGGCCGATACTGTCATCTTGATGGAATCTGAAATCATGTAGGACAGAAAGCTTTGGTCATGCCTGTGTGGGAGTTTCTAGATTAGATTGATTAAGGTGGTAGAAGCCTCCTCTAAATACAGTATTCCAGGGACTTGTGTCCTAAACCTACGGAAAAGGATAAAGTTGAGCACCAGCGTTCACTTTCCTCTACTACCCTATTATGGGCACAACATGACCTCATGTCCCCACCATGAATCCCCCCACATGATGGGCTGTACCTTCCAGCTGTGAACCAAAATAAACTCTTCCTTCCTTAAATTGCATTTTCAAAGTGTTTTGTCACAGTAACATGAGAAATAACTAATAGAATGTTTCACTGCTGAAATGAGTTTAACTTCAAAGAAACGAAGGCAGCCAAACATGGTGGCACACACCTGTAACTTCTACATTCCAGGGACCAGCATAAGATGATCCACAGCTTAGAGCCAGCTTGGGCTACATAGTGTAATCCCATCTCAAAAAAAAAAAAAAAAGTTAAAAGAAAAAGAAAGTGGAACACCTATATACAGTATCAAAACCAATTAGACAGCTTATGAAATAAATTATGAATTTCAGAAAGAGATGACTACAGACTCAACCTTTTTCTCCTTCTTCATGACCTACAGGAGGAAAAGTTATGCTGAAACTGCTATATCCCTCCCTATACCCTTGCAAGCATGTATCCATAAACAATGTCTGCTACCTATGTCTCCAAAGTAGATAGTATTTTAATACATGAAAATGTACAGCTAAAAATAAAAATTTAAAACTTCTGGTTTTGACCTACTTCTCAACTGTCTTAAATAATACAGTGGCCCTGGACACACAAGCATTGCTTGAACACAAGCTTTTTTCCCCATCTGTGTACTGTGTTTTTCTACCCTAAGGCCAGAGAGATTTCTGAGGCTTCTTGACAATTTTACAGTGTGACTGTGTATAAGAAATTCCCCACTATAGTCATGACAGTCTCTAGTTTCATCTTTTCCCAAAAGGCAACCCCATTGTGATGGATAATCTCTGCTGTCAACCTGATGAGCTCTAGAATCACCTGGAAACCAGCCTCAGAATGACTGTGGCAGATTTTAGGGGTTGTGGTTTACAGTTTACAGTTCTTTGCTTTATATCTAAAATCCACTTATGAGTGAGTACATACCATGTCTATCTTTCTGGGCCTGTATTACCTCACTCAAAATGATAATCTCCAAATCCATCCATTTGCCTGCAAATTTTAGAATGTCTCCTTTTCCCTGCTGAATAGTATTCCATTGTGTAAATGTACTACAATTTTTTAATACATTTTTCAGTTAAGGGCCATCTATGTTGTTTCCAGGTTCTGGCTATTACAAATAAGGCTGCTATGAGCATAGTTGAGCTAATGCTGTTGGGGTAAGAATGTGCATCCTTTGGGTATATGCCCAATAGTGGTATTCCTGGATCATTTGGGGAGATTGAGTCCCATTTTTCTGAGGAACCAATATATTGCATTCCAAAGTGGCTGTACAAGTTTACATTCCCACCAGCACAGGAGTAACTTAAGAGACATCCAGGGATCCCTCTGAGAAGGGGAAATAGAGAAGATCTCCTGAGTAAATTGGAATCATAACAGGAAGCAAGCAATGGGGAGGTGGAAGCAAATCACGAGAGAAGGAGATGATTGAGTGGGAGGAGCAACAGAGAGGGAGAACAAAGAAATGGATATCTTGACAAAAGGAGCCATTGTAGGACTAGAAAGAAACTTGGTGCTAAGGAAACCTCCGAGAACCCACAAGATGTCCCTAGTAGAACTCCAAGCAATAGTAGAGAGGGAGCCTAAACAGGACTTCCCCTATAATCAAATGAATGACCACCCTAATTGTCATTATAGAGCCCTCATTCAGCAATGGATAGAGCAAGAAGCAGAGATCCCTAGCTAAGCACCAGGTCAAGCTCCTGGTGCAGCTGGAGAGAGAGAGAGAGGACAGAATATATGAGTAAAGGGATCAGGAGGATGATGAGGAGACCCATAGAGATGGCTGACCTGAGCTATTGGGAGCTCACTGACTCTGAAATAATTGCTGGGGAACCTTCAAGGAAAGGAACTAAACCCTCCAAAGGTAGACAACTGCTGAATGGCATGGGCAGTTTGTGGGGCCTCTTGTAGTAGGATCAGACTATGTTCCTGAACCAACATCTCAGAGCCCAGTCCCTACAGAGGAACACCTGCCCAGCCTTAATACTGAGATGAGGGACTCAGACCTTCCTCAAATGGATGTGCCAAACTGAACTGACCAATGTTAGGACTCCTTGCCCTCCTTGGGGAATGGATGGGGTGATGGGGTGGAGAAGGCTGAGGGAGGACTGGGAGGGACTGAGCGGAGGGATGGAAGGGGGAGCAGTGGTAGATATGGAAAAAAACTTTTTATATAAAAAATGGAGAGGAAAAAATGAAACACACACAGACATAACAGTAGAAAGAGCATGACAAACGTGAGGACTGGGAAAAGGGAAGACATATCAAAATAAGTAAAAACATTCGAAAGGCTAAAAATTAAATTTTAAAATAATAACTTGCAACTAGACTCTATGCTGACTGGTTAACAATCACTCCATTTTTGTGATAGCTCTTGATGCCAGACATTCTCTCTCTGACATGGCTTTCATAATCAGCCAGATACTTGGATTCCATGGGAAACCAACTTCATCTTCTCTCAACATTCTGATAACTATCGTCCAGTTCATTTATTTCTCTTAAGCTGAGTCTTTTATGGGGTTTCCTACAAAGGCCTCTGAGGTTGTTAGGAGACTCAGCTTCTCAAGTGGTAGGATTTGAATCATGCACCACAATGCCCAAAACTTCATTGTGCCTATCCTTTTTATGTGGCTAAATTTTGCCTTTTAAACACTCAAAATTTCTGTCTCTTACAGCTTCTCCCTTCTTGGCCATTGTGTATGCACTAAGCACCTGACTTTAATGCTGATGTTGTTTTAGTTTTTCTCTATCTCTCCCGTACCAATGGTTTGACACTTGTACATTCTAACTATTATGCAGTCACCTCAAATTCTCAGATATATATTTAGCTGAAATACTAAAAAGTTAAATACCATCTGCACACAATTTACAAATATGACACACCTCAATTCTTACCACATCCCTCCCAGCTCATGAGTATGTCTAATGTAATATTAAACATGCCAGTCCAACACATGGATCACATCCTGGCTGGCCTTTGCACTTTAGTATTTTTCATATTTTCTGTCACTGTATAACATATCTAAACATAACAAAACATGTAATGGTGATATATTGTACCTTGTCTTCCTTCTTGCTATGTTTTAAAGACATTTAATACTTACCAGTTTTCTTCAGATATAACAAAGTTGCAATTGACGACTTTAAATTACAAGGACATTTTGAAGTTAAATTTTTCACTGTACATGATAGGCCATTCCCAATCATTTCTATCTGCAGTTCCCTGTAAGATCATGTCCTTTATATCTGCAGAAGCTATTCTAAGATGCCAGTTTGACCAGATCTGCAATCAACTGGGACATGTATTTTTGAGCTGGTTTCTAAAGGAATTTTGTGGAAGGATTAATTGAGTAAGGCACTCCAATAGAGTGGGTAACACCTTCAGCCACAGCCCAGACAGGGGAAGTGGGAAGAAGGGGCCTTTGCTTTCTGATTGCTCACCGTTAGCCCCTGCTAGTGTATGTTGGCATGTTTCAGTGACATCAGAACCCAGCCTCTTTGGCTTTCTGGTGTCAGTGTGGTTGAAAAGAGTTGTGCTCCAGAAATCCTCCAGGCCTTCATTGATAAATTAGGAGCACCGAGGCATCCAACCTCATAGACCAAACAATAAGGAAGTTCTCAACCTTCCCAGCGTGCAAAGGGCCATTATTGGGGCACCGACTAGAAGCATATAAGTTAACTTATTAGACCCCTCTCCTTTAAGATATATCTTCTTTATATTTTCAAAGGATCTTGACTAAAACCAATCTTAACAATTTCTCTCTTATTTTTAGATTTTGGTGAGAGGCTCAGACAAGTCTTCCATACAGTAAAGTAACTACAGCTATATAATATAGAAAACACAAAACAAACATAGCTATGAAATAGCTGTACATTTTGAGTTAGCAAACATTTGACCTATACAACTTCAGCCAAATATTTCATAATGGTTCCAAAGGGTAGATTAAAAATTTTAAATTCTGTAAATGGGAGCTGGACAGATGCTGTAGCACTAAAAGCGCTTGCTGTCCTAGCAGTGGACCTGGGTGAGGCTCCCAACACTCTCATCTAGCAGTGAGCAACTATCTGTAACTCTAGTTTCAGGGACTCTGACATCCAATTCTGGTTTCCACAATCACTTATATGCAAGTGGTATATTTACATGCATCAGGCACACACATATACGCAGAAATTGAAAGTATATTTTTAATGTGAAGGTCCAAATTAGGAAGTGTCTACTAGTATTAAGTACTATGTCTTACCAGCACCATGCAGATAGAAAGGATAAAAGATGACTCACACCCCATTATCTGGAAGTTTATATTCAGGTAAGGGCCTGGAATTTGGGAAATAATTACATTTAACGGCAGAAGCTCTAACTTGCTTTCTAATCAGTTTTCTAAAAATGAAGAAATTAATGGCAACTAGAAGCTGAAAAGTATGGGAAATTTCTACAAGTCACTTTTGCTTCCCTTTATATTTTTAAGCGTAGGGTTCTCTGCTGTGGGAAAAGCCCAATTTCCTTAGGGTTTTACATTTTAAAAGCTCAAGAAAAATGCTGGTTAGACTTCGTGGCAATACAAAAAGTAGGCCAAACCATAGAGTTGAGGGCATTTCAAGTGAACCCAGAAATGTTCAAAAGCAAAAACATGTTATCTCATTGGAAAGAGAAACTATAATTTAATCTCTGCAAATAATATGGAATCACTTTTTTCTTTGCTCTGTGTGTGTGTGTGTGTGTGTGTGTATGTGTGTGTGTGTAGGTCTTGTGTATCACATGCCTCACCACATACCTGACAAGCCTAGAGAAGTCAGAAGTGTGTGTCAGATCCTCTGGAACCATTCATGGATGATTTCGAGCTGCCAAGAGGGTGCTGTGAGGCAAACTTGGGCCTTTTAGTAGAACAGTAAGTGTTCTTAAGTGCTGAGGCCTCTCATTTGGAGTCTACATTGGAAACCAGACATCTCAAGCACACCACAGTTTAACCCTGGCAGGTAAAGTACTCTGTAGAATCCCCAGTGAAGCCTTTGTAACTCAGCTGTATCTCCTGCATTGATCTTAAGTGTGTGTGTGGTGGGCGTAGGAGTGTGTGAAGTTCTTGCCCAGCACTTCTATAGTTTACTCATTCTTTGCATGTCTCTTTCTAAGCAGCCGACTTTCTGCAGTTTACATATATCCTCCCTTTCTGGCATGACTTTCTTTTGGGAGCAAATAGTAAGAGTGGCTGGTGGCTCAGTATCATGCAATTACTCAAAACTCAAGAACCTTTCTATCTGACTAGCGCCACATCCTAGAACATGAGGTAGTCCTTGGGTCCACTGAACAGCTTTGCCAGAGGAGCAGCCATAACTATCCCACAACAAGATCCTATGCTAGGGTCTTTGCAAGCTCTGAAAGCTGCCAGATCTCAAATGATGCAATGTACTTTCATTGGCCCACAGAGAGGATGATGTCACAGACTCTGGCAACCCACTCTCATGAAGCTGCAAGATGCCAAGTCATCTGTGAATTCCAAAGAATCACTTCATCCAAATGTGCATTAGCACTGTACCATGCTGTGGGTTTTAAAATTTAGCTGAAATAAATATGATAGGAAGTAAATTTCTGACTTAGAAATGGGTGCTTTTGGAATTTTATAGAATAATTTCCAAAACATACCTAAGCCAATCCCATTCAATCCTTTGACACTCTATTACATGAGAAAGCTAAGAAACTCCACACAGCACATGCTGAGACTGTTCACCCAAGACACTTGCCCTGTCCCAGACACATATGTATTAAATTTCTGCCTTTGCCAAAGCTGCTACTGTGGAGGTATCCAGATTTTACTCCACAGACTTAGATCACAAGTATAACATACATTTGGAATGGGTGGTGGCAGAAAGTGAACTGTGGCACTAAAGTGAATAATACTTTTCATCAACTTCCAAGGAATCAAAATAAAGCTAATATCATTTAGGAATTCTATATTAAAAACACTTTGAGTTATAAAAATTATACCAGCTATACTACTGATTGCTCCTCATATATCTAATTATGTGACTGCCAAAATATGAGTCAGGCTCACAATAAATTAATTTTATTTTTATATTTTCTTTTAATCATTGCCAACCTTAATATTTTACTCAAATAGGTGTTTATTCTATTGAACGAATGAATATGGTACTTTCCAATGACTACTAATAATTCTAATACCAATGCATACTGAATGCTACTGTATTCAGACTTGATACACTTCATGTGACTGACCTCTTTGACCTTTACAGTCATCCTCTGAAAATTATGATTCCTACACTACTGACTATATATTATAGGTGTGGTAGAGTTAAAAAATTTTTAATTAAAATAAAAAGGCAGGGGAGGACAGAAGGTGACAAAAATTAAAGACCATCAGATAAGAAAAACATTTCAAAGAGTGTCGAAGTGAAGTGGGCAGGTATGCTAGAGAGACAGGACAAAGGATGGTGGGTTCAGAGGGATGAAAGGAAAAATATGCATGGAGAAAGAAACAAAGAGATCCACTATTGTAATTTTCTTTAATCATGTTCTAGAAGTCTTAGCCTAACCTACAGGGAAAAAGAAAACAGACAGATATAAATACAGATGTATATATAGATGGATAGATAGACGATTGTTAGAGGAATAAGAAAACAGATGGAAAGATTAATAGGTGACATACAGGTAGATGACAGATGATGATGATGATAGGGGATACTGGCTGATATAAAACAGGTGATAAGCAGACAGAAAGAATAATGTAATAGAAGAAAACAAAGTTGCCATGTTAATTAAAATATATAAAGGTAAATAAAAGTTCTAAATTGATCTATTAAATTGAGAATTTAAAGGAATCTTTACTCTAAATTAGAACAACAGAATGCATTTCCATATACAAGTACCAAACAGTTAAAATTTAAATTTTTAGTGCATAGAAAAAAATTAGAACCTGTAAAATGTGTAAGAGAAAATTATAAAGTACCTCCTAAAAGAAATTGAAAATCTAGATAACTGGAAAACTGTACAAAACTTGAGAGTTAGTGGAGTTCATGTTATAAACATATCTTTTGTATCCAACTGAACAACAGCTCACAGGACACTAGCACAGTCTCATTTATGAGGCATTGCGAGACCAACATAATGAGGAAGAATTTAAAGAACAGAAGATCCAGAGGCAGAATCTTGTGAATACAGATCCTGCATTAATGAGGGAGATGGTACCATAAGACTGTAAGAAAGGATGCCCCTCCCTTAAATGGTACTGTACCAACTGAATAGTCATTTAGAAAAAAACAAACAAAAAAATTCATCACTTCATCCCACAATAAAGAAAAATAAACTAAAAATTGATTAAAGATAAAAGGTAAAGATAAAGATTGATAAATGACTGCTGCTTTCCTCCTGAGCCAGGGCTGGTAGCACAGGCCTGTAATTCTAGCTGCTCCTGGGGTTGAAAAGGAAAAATCACAAGTTCAAGTCCATCCTCAGCTCCTTCGAGATGTGTCTCAAAATTTTGTGAAAAAGTAAAAATAAAGCTGAAGAAAAACTCAGACACTAATTTGAGAAGACAATGCCTACCTAAAAGAACTTCCAAAAAAAAAAAAAAAAAAAAAAAAAAAAAAAAACCCAAAAAAAAAAAAAAAAAAAAAAAAAAAAAAAAAAAAAAAAAAAAAAAAAAAAAAAAAAAAAAAAAAAAAAAAAAAAAAAAAGAACTCCCAAAAGAATGACAGAAAAAAAAATACACTGAGAGAAACTACCAACAAAATAAAAACTGGCTGTACTAATAGATCCAACTAACTATTCTAGAGATTGGGGAACAGAAAGAACCCTGAGCCTCACACCATGAAATGTCTCTCTCGACTCACCCTTACCTCCCTAACATCCTTTTCCCTGGATTCCAGGTCTTTGGAGACATGGTCTCCCTATGTAGCTCATGCTGTCCTGATGCTTGCTGTGTAGCCCACACTACTCTGAAGGTCAGTCCTCCAACCTTAGACTGTCAAGCGCTGACAGCACAGGTGTCTGCTATGTCCAGTTTCCCCTGGAAATTCTTAAGCAGACCAGTCAATTAGCTCAGCTATCACAGTGAGCAATTGGTCAACAGAAAACTGAGCAAACATTCTCACCCATTACTTCATTTAAATAGCAAAATGAGTTTAAATCTCATTTAGTAGTAGTAGTATCCATTTCTTGGCATGATAAGCTGGATTCACAGAATCATGACAAAAGACCATCAAGGCCATTTTTACCACTGTATCATCATCACCTAACACACTATACATTTAAATACGTTTTACACAGAACAGCCAAATAATAAAATGAGATTCTCCAGAAATGTAATACATTATCAATCATAAATACCTCTACCACAAAGCCCCACAGCTCTTTACATGATGTAATGAAATTTCACACGTTTTATATTGCTTTGGCCTGAATTTGTTCTTTTATTTTTAACTCAGCAATGACAAGTGGACAAGTTCCTTGAGCAAGGGTCAAATTTCCTAAAGGAATGGTGCCATCTAGTGGACATTGGAAGACTTAAGACAGCCTGAGATTCACTCCCCAGTCACTCACTGTTAAAAGGCAAAAAGGACAGTGACCAAAACGGTGTTTGTTTACTTGAATTAAAAGGGCAAGATGCACTTCTCCTTTGTTGAGCAACAGAAGTAAAATTTTTATTATCTGAATCACTTACAACTGTTTAAACAATGGCTATCAAGAGATGGAATATTTTAAAGTTGCTAGTTAATCCCATTTAGTTTTTAATTGACACAGAAATGCAAATAATGAGGGCCAAAGCAATCAGAGATGATGTGTTTCTCAGGTCACAAAGGAGGATGGGGGCACAGTCAACATGTAGACCAAAGCACTGAGATACTAGGGCCACTGTTCTTTCTGTTAGCGTGGCATCTCTGTGCCTTTGACACTTGAAGTCCTTACTTGCTCTTGGCAAGTAAAACCTGTGTGATATTTAATAAACAAATGAGGGAAGGTGAGAAAAGTGTTATTGTCAAGAGCCGCTAAATTTCAGGATCCTGTATTCACACAATCTCAATCCTACCCAGTGTCTTTGCTGAATTAACATTTACAAAGTTGTCTTAGGTAGAGATGGGTCTTTGGACCTAGTGTCTATTTTTTTTCCTTTAGCATTTGCTTCCTGAAGAGCTGGGTAAGCACAATCGAATTTAACACACTGAGTATAAACAAAGGCCCAGGATGGACCAGGACACACCAGGTCAGGAAGGTGAAGCAAGGAAAGGAAAGCTGGCTGTCCCGTCTACACATATTCAACATGGTAGAGGCTAAGAATATTTGTCTTGTATTTTACTGGGGATGAGGGATGATTCGAGATAACACACACCTGTGCTGGTTCACAACACTGGGACAGTGAAGCAAAGCGGTGACATAACACACCACTGTTCCTCTAAGCCTGCCACACTGGTTAGAAGGAGACACATGTGCATCAAGGAAGAAAATACAGAAGTTACGACGTCTTGACAAGAAGATGAGTATTAACGTTTTAACCAAGCCACGGTCAGATCATAACAATCAGTCAAAAATAACTAACTTTATGGAATGTGAATGACCGCATTTGTTATGACTTCCATCGTATTGCCAACTAAGCTACATCTGGGAAACAGATTTGGAATGTAACATGGTGAAGACACTTGCTAGAATTAAGCGTGCTAAATTGTGCAAATAACAGATCCTGAAATCTTAGTGACTTCTGACAATGAAGGTTTATATTCTAGCTGACAACCCCTGACACACACACACACACACACACACACACACACACTTGTCCTCAGAGAACCCTGCTCCATGTCTACATGTGCCAGACCCAAGTAGAAAGATCACCCGAGGACTGAAAATATAAGACTGCTCAGGGGCAGAGATGAGGAAAGCAGCTCATTGGCTCTACTGGCTTCTGCCCAGCAGTTAAACGTCCCACTTCCATGCACATTTTAATCAGTACACAAATGGTAGGGCCACCGCTAACATCAAGAGACGGGGCAGTCAAGTTTTCTTCCTTGAGCATCATTTCCACAGGATAGATGGACAGAGGGACAGATAAGCTAGACCTTTCTGAGTTAGAGTGAGCCACTCTATACTAATGTTACTACATACACAAAGGAAGAAACAGACTATGCATGGGGTGCACGATTTTAACTCCCAGCATTTGAGAAGCAGAGTCAGGAGGATCTTTATGATTTTGAGACCAGCTTGATCTATATATTGAGTTTCAGCCTAGTAGAGGCTACTACCTGCCTTAAAAAAAAAGGCTTACAATCTCATCTTAAATTTCTATAGTAATAGAAGCTTATTACATTAATTTAATTATTAATACCTTAATCACAGATTCACACCAAAACTTATAAATGCTTTCAAATTTTAAAAATATTTCATCCAAAAATGTTAAAAGTTCTATTAAATATTATATGTGACACAGAAGGAATTTTTAAAACAATCTAGCTCCTACCTTTCGATAACATCACCAGAAAACATCTTTACAGACATATACAACATGATATATTGAAAACAAAATAATTCAAATACTAAAGATAACCTTCATTTTAAATCAGTTTAATAAGGAAAATACTCATGAACAATCTATCTGTAAGAAAGATAAATGCAATCCATGCTATAACTTGAGCTTACTAAAAAGCCAAACTACATTCAGTCAGTTATCTACCAACAGCTACAAGTCGGTTCACTGTTCCAATAGGCTGTGAGTCTCTATCACTGAGCCTCTCGAAGGCAACCTACATTTTTATGAAACTAATGGAAAACAAATTCTTTGAGAAAAATAGATTGGAAAAGGCTTTCTTGTCTATTTAATCTAGCAACCTCTCTCAAACGCCCACAACACTTTTAAACAAGGAGGAATATAAGGAAGCAACTTAGACACATATGATGCCCAGGAGAACTCCGGTCTTCTGAACAGGCTTCCCCCAAGCCCCCGAGGTGCTAAAGATACATTACACATCTTCCTACCCTGAGATTTGAGCATGAGGTCAGGGAAAGCAGCTCCAAAGTACCTCCATGAAACCAGCAAACACAAATAAAAGTCAGATTGGACTCAAGGCTACAAACACCTCAGACTCCGCTGTGTGTCCCCAAGTAAGACTAAGGCGAGCTAAGGATTCCAGTCTGGCTTGGACAGGGATCTATAATGCTTTTGCTTCTACACATATGCCAGCCAGAAAACTTCCTGTGGGGATGTGTGTTTCAGCACTTATGGGACAGAAAGAAGTGAGTACAGACTTATACTGTACTACAAAGATCCAAGATCATGACCCACCAAGTAATTGCTACAAACCAATTAGAAAAAAGAAAACCACCAAAGGGCAAGGAGGTAAAGGATACAAAAAGGATAGTTGGCTCAGAAACACATGGCCAACCTCTAGTATTCACATGAAAGTGAACTAAAACTAAAAAGCAGCCTTTCCAGTCAAACCGGTTGGCAAAACAAGAAAATCCACCCATTCAAGCACTGCTGGGTATGTGCAGTAGCTGGAGCAGGTTCAGCCTGGAGGCCAATTCTCAACACATACACAACCATTAACAGGAAAAGACTGGAAACAAACAGGGAAGTGATTTCATCACATAATGCCCCAAATAGCAATGTACAGTACCAAAAACCAAAGAAAGAAAAACTGAGTGCAGAAAAATAAGTGGGATAAGAGTCTACTAACAGGGGCCCCAGCTAAGGCTCCTGGCAATGCCGGCGAGGATGCCAGACCCGAATTGTCAACATAGACCCTACATCCAATGACTGATGGAAGCAGATGCAGACACCCACAGCGCAGCACTTGGGCAAACTCCTGGAGTTCAGCAGAAGGGAGGGAACTAGAAGAGCAAGGGATGTACTCACTCACTAATGGTCTCTAAACAAACAAACAAGAAAAAAAAAAAAAAAAAAAAA
>PVIH01007880.1:0-96396 GCA_004025045.1 Sigmodon hispidus
AGTGGGCAAGGACCACAGGGTTGTGAAGAAGTGGCATGAATTGATGAGTGAGCAGGGACCACAGGGTTGTGACGAAGTGGCATGAATTGATAAGTGGGCAAGGACCACAGGGTTGTGAAGAAGTGGCATGAATTGATGAGTGAGCAGGGACCACAGGGTTGTAAAGCCTTCATCTCAGGGACTCTCAAACAGTAGGTTGGGACAGTATCCATTTTCCAGACCAGGAGGTTGAATCTCAGCTCAGTTCTTCCAAATCAAAGAAGTGATGAGTACCAGAGGCATGTGTGAGCTATAGAATGCCTGCCTAGAATCTCCCAGTAAGGAGCTAAGTCATTGGCTCAGCGTGTCCAAAGCTCTTAGTTTTAGTCCTAGAAATGCAAAAATATAAAGGAGAATCAAATAAAATAAGGTTTTTGTGAGAAAGTGGAGAAACTGGAACCTTTGTGCACCACTGAGAAGAATGTAAATAGTTCAACCATTTTGCAAAGCATTCTAATTGCCCCTGTAAATAGGTGTGTGGGGCTCCCTGAACCCTTTAGCATGCAGAGGATAGAGGTAGGAAGACCAGGAACTCAAGACCAGTGAGTTTAATTCTAGCCTGAGACACATGAGAACTTATTTTTTAAAATACACACACACACACACACACACACACACACACACACACACACACGAAGGGCCAAAGGGATGGTTCCATGGATAAAGGCATTCGACATCAAGTCTGATAACTTGAGTTTGATTCTTGGGATCCACATGGTAGAAGACAAGCATTGAGTCTTATAAGTTGACTCTACATGTATGCCATGGCATGTACACAGAAAAATAATTAAATTAGTAAATGTAAATACATAAATAAAATATAAATCTAGAATAACATATGATCCACATCTGGATACATTTCCAGATGAAAGATCTCAAAGAGGTATTTGTACAGCTTGTTCAATAGCAGCAATATTCACAAACACCCAAAAAGCACAAACCATCATATTGTCCACAGACAGGTGAGTGGATAAGCAAAAGATGGTATATACATTCTACAGAATATTACTCAGCCAAGACATGACAGGAGAAAGCAGGCACATGCTGTGATACAGATGAATCTTGAGGTCATTACACTCAGTGAATAAGACCATTGCAAAAAGATCACAGCTAGCCATCATAGCTCATGAATGTAATTCCAGCATTCAGGAGTCTGAGACAGGAGAACTGTACTTTCAAGACCAGCAGGGGCTATCTAGTGAGTCTCTGTGTTGTAAAAACAAAACAAGAAACAATTAAGTGGAAAGACAGAGCAATAATGCTGTTCTATTTGTCTAAGATCCTAGAGTTGTTTGAGGTGTAGATATGGGCGATCCAAGGGCAAGGAAGAGCTATGTACTGAGTAACTGGAACGGAGCTTCCACAGTGTGGAGACAGGGGCTGCACCCTATGGTGAATGTGCTCTTTGTTGCTGAGCTATGCTCCAAACAGTACCAGTGGTAAAACTTCCTGGGCTCTATTCTACTACAATTTAAAGCTGTTTATTGGGGCTGCCAGATGGATCACAGGGGAAAAGCTCATGTGTTGAAAGCCTGATGACCCGTGTGTGATCCCCAGATCCCATGGTGGAAGAGGAGAAGTACTCCAGCAGGTGAGACAGAGGTCCTCTGTGTACCCCGGCTGTCCTGGAACTCTCTCTGTAGACCATGTGGGCCTCAAACACAGACATCTGCCTACCTCTGCCTCCTGAGTGCTGGAATTCAAGGCATGTGCCACCACACCTGGCTCAAGTCTACTGACTTTTCGCATAGAAGCCATAGATAAATGCAACATAAAAGTAATAAAATTTAAAGCAAATAAAATTTAAAAAACACTGTGACTGTGTGCACCTATAGCCCAGGACAGAGACAAGCACAGGGCTAGAAATGGGCAGATATCTGAAGTCCCAACATGACACGCTCCAGGTTCATTGAGACCCCACCTCAAAAAGAGAGTAGCGAGCAGAACAGTGGAAGCTCTGCTCTGGTCTCCACAAGCACTCACAGGCTCATGCACAGACACACACACCCCACAGGTGCAGGCCAGGAGAATTAGGTGTGTCCCTTTGGAAGGTCCTGGGTGAGGGCAGAAACAACAGCTCCAGCATCTCAAGTCCTGGCAGTTGCTCAAAAGTGGACGTGCTAGCCAAGCCCTGTGGCTCATGCCTGTTACTTCAAGCACTCAGCAGGCTGAGGCAGGTGAATCACCGAGTCCAAGGCCAGCCTGTGTTACAGAGTAAGACCCTGCATCTAAATAAATAAATAAATAAATTTTACCCAAAAAGTGGGGTGAGGGCATATCGCATTTAGTAGAGCACTTGCCTAGAGTGCACAGGCCCTAGGCTTCATCCCCAGCACTGCATCATAGGGTTGGAGAGAGGGTTCCATGCCTGTGATCATAGCATTCAGGAGGGAGAAGCTGGAGGACCATCCTTGGCTACATGTTGTGTTAAATGCTAACCTGGACTACATAAACCCTAGCCCCCCCCCAAAAAAAATAAGGCTGAAGACCCTATTGCTTTTCCAGAGGACCTGGGTTTGACTCCCAGCAGGATGTCAGGACACTCACAAGTGCAGTGCCAGGCAATCAACTCACAAATACATACCCACACACAGACATGCATAAACACACATAAATTTTAAGCAATAAAAATAAATCTTTAAAGGGAGGCTTGGAGAGATGACTCAAGGCTAGAGTGCAGGATGCTCTTGCAGGGGTCCTGGGCTCCATTCCCAACACCCACATGGCGGTTCTCAACTCCAGTTCCAGGAGATTCAGTGTCTTCTTCTGACCTCACATATGTGATACACAGGCAAATATACAGGAAAACATTTATATGCATTAAATAGAATTTTAAAAATAGAAAAAAAAAATGGGTGGCATTTCACCTGAGTAGTCCCAGGGACACACACCCTAAGGAGTATCCATCCTGGGGACACACACCCTTAGGAGTATCCATAACTCTTTATTTGTCTAACAATTCAAAAGTAGCTAATGAGAAAATTTCTCTGGCAAGGTCAGGGAAGCCAGCCCGTGATTGATCCCATCCACTGAGATCTTTTTCAAAGGGCCTCCACCTGCCACACCCACACTAAGGGCTCATGCCTTTCCTCAGAAAGCTGGTTGGCAAATACTTTGAGAGACCCAGCAATTCCAGTGACTCAGTTCTGGGCGTTGGGATTAAAGTGGTGAACATGAAAGACGTGGCCTTGGCTCTGGAGGGAGGAGACCACTTACGGTAATGATGCAACCAGCTACATAGTATCTAGTGAGGCTGCCAAGGAGCAAGCAGAGGAGTGGCATTTAGGGACTTTTTTTTCTTTTTATATATTTTACACAAATTTTGCTGTTATGGTCCTGAACTCAGCAAGGTTTTATTTGTCTCAGTGTGTGTGTGTGTGTGTGTGTGTGTGTGTGTGTGCCTATGGGTGTCCTGTTGCCATGCTGAGGTCAAAAGTCAACTTGGAGAAATCGGTCCTCTCCTTGCGCCATATGGGATCAAGAGATCAAACTCAGGTTATCAAATTTTATAGCGAGTGGCTTCACCAATTGAACCATATCTCCAGTGTGGTACTTTCTAATCCCTGGAATCAAGGTAGGGGTGGGAGGGGGTAGCTTCCTTCCTTCCTCCACCCCCCTCCCATGTTTCTGTCTTTGTTTTATTTTTAAATTACTTTTATTTATTTATGTGTTTATTGAGAAGACAAGTACACAGCGATGCATGTGTGGAGACAGAAGACAGCCTTCCAGAACTGGGTTTTCCTTTCTGCTTTGTGGGTCCTAAGTATTGAACTCAAGTGGTCAGGCTTGGTGGCCAGTGCCTTTACCCATCTCCTCAGTTCCATTTATGTGTTTCTTTGTTTATTTTGTGGAGCCCAAACTGGCCTTGAACTACAGATCTCCAGCTGCAGCTTCTGAATGTTGGGATTATGGACATACATCACCATCAACAGCTTTCCTTTTCATTTCTTTCTTTCCACGTTTTTTTGTGTTTGCGCTTGTGTGATTCATATCAGGCTTCTTTCTCAGTCACTGCCCCCCCTCCACTGTCTCTCACTGAACTTACAGCTCACTGGCTTGATTAGCTAGCTGGCCAGCAAGTTTCATGGATCCTCCTATCCCTGCTTCTCAAGAGGGGAAGACCAGCTTTTTACGTGGGTGCTGGGAACCAAACTCAGATCTGCATGCTTACCAGCTAAGCCATTGTCCAGCCCTACCATTATCAGCTTCCTAAATGCTTTGCCAGTCCTTATGCTAACACCTCCACAGATTCCACTGTCCTCAGCCTGGCCAGAGCCCCTTAGAAGTTCTACTTCCAACATTCTCTTCCTCACCAAGGATCCTTTTCCCCAGTCCAGTGTGGAGTCCTCTGTCTCAAGTTATAGATGGTGGGGTTTCCTGTCTGCATTGTCTCCCCTTCTTCCTGTGCACAACTCCCTGGGGATCTCCACTCCACTCCCAGGCCTTCAGCAATTTCATATCAGAGCTGATTCCTATGCGTCAGTACCTAACAGTGAGTTTCCTTGGGATGTATTTGGAAGAATTCCAAACTCAGATTTATCATACCACCTTTCTTTTTTTTTTTTTTTTTTAATTTTTATTATTTATTTATTTATTTATTTATTTGCCTTGGTGTTTGCCTGGAACTGGAACTACAGACAGTTGTTAGCTGCCATGTGGGTGCTGGGAATTGAACCCGGGTCCTCTGGAAGAGCAGACGGTGCCCTTAACCGCTGAGCCATCTCTCCAGCCCCCTCATACCACCTTTCTACATCCAAACTAAGCATGTTTAAAAAAAAAAATCTCCGGTCTGGGGAGATGGATCTGTGTGGAGAGGTCTCAGCAGTTAAAAGCCCTTGCTGCTCTTACAGGGGACCTGAGTTCAGTTCCCAGCACCAGAAGAGCCAGCTCGCAACCACAGAACTGCAGCTCCAGGGCATTTCAAAGCCTCTGTCTTCTAAAGGCACCAGCACTCATGAGCGCGCACACATACAAAATAAGCCTTTAAAAACACCAGAGAAAAATATGCTTAGTATCCATATTAAACCCACTACAATAAAATACTTTTATATAGTTTTTAAACAGAAGGAAAAGGAAAAAGATTTTCAGATTGCAAAGCCCCTTCCCCACCACAAACAATTCTTTTTAATCCCTTTTTCCAAGTAGCTCAGCTCAACAAATATACTCAGGGACTGGCCTTGTTCAGATCACTGTCGCATCAATGGTTAACAGATAAATTTTTTTTAAGCCCAAATTTCACAATCACTGACTCAAAAGAATGCCATGTACTGGTGCATTCCTTTGCAAGGCAGATTAGTTCTTCAAGCCCATCTTCTTACCCCACATCTGCCTGCTACAGTGGCAGTATCCTGCTGGTATGCCCTTGCTCCCACAGTCTTCCAAGGTACACACAGAAGCTAAAAGCCTCTTCTGAAAAGAAAATAAGGGGCCAGCAGGAAGGCTCAGTGGATAAAGGTGATTGTTGCTAATCATAGCTAACCCTGAGTTCATTTTCCTCAGGCCCACCAGACTATAAAACACACACACATACACACACACACACACACACACACACACACACACACACACACATACATGCACGCACGCACACACACACCAAAAAAATGAAATTTTTTTAAATAATAATATTTAAATGAGATCATAAAATTCCTCTGCTCAAACCCTCCCATGAATCCCCTTTACACTCCTTGTGTAAGGGGATTCAGACCCCTTGCCTGGGCTGTGACACCCTGGGTGGCCTGGCTCCTTTTATCCTGATATTACTGTCTTCCACTTCTTCTCCTCCTTCTTCATGGTCTTTGACAACTCCAGCCCACTCTGGCCACAGGCCAAGCAGGGTCCTACCACTAAGCCTTTGCATATACTGTTCCTTCCACTTACATGCCTTTCCCCTGCTCTGCTCATCCCAGCTCCTTCTCACTGCCAAGACCAGTCCTGTTAACAGCCTATTTCCTTTCACCCCAGTCAGTCTCTCAGAAGAATGAGGGAGCCCCAGCCCCAGGCTGTGGCTGTCAGTCATTCATCTCCTCTGGCCAGGAACATTGGAGGAAAGCAGATGACTGACAATTCAGGGCAGACACAGCAAAAGCCATGTCAAGCTGGGGGCTTGGCATGGAAAGGGGATCGACAGGGGACAAAATCTGGGCTAAAGAACTCTTGGCTTTAGTTCTAGGGGCTGGGTGCACAAGGGGTACTGTAAAAGGATAAGGATTCTCAAGTCCTGCACCCCCTCATCTCATCCCACGCCAAGTGTGGGCTCCAGCCCCACCGCGGTCACACACTGAGGTGTCCAAATGAGATTTTCCTCAGATTCCTCATCTGATAAAATGGGAATAATGTAAAAAGATCCAGTGGATGCTCAGTAAGGGCCTTGGTAAACAGTGTGTTGGGGGCCTGGATCAAAAGATAGTAGATTCCAAGCCTCACAACCTGAGTTTAATCCCCCAGCCCTGACAAGGTGGAAAAGAGAATGCACTCCTACAGGCTGTCTTTTAAACCTCACACATGCTTCCTGGCAAGTGTGTCACATTGTCAATATAAATTAATAAGATTTATGTTGTTTTGTTTTTAGTTAGGGTCTCTGTAGTGGAGAGCAGGTACCATTACCTTGACCTAGAGGCGTGGCCTCTTGGCCAGTATAGATCTGGATGCATCTATGACCTTTGAGGCTATAGAATTAGGGGTGTGGTTGAAGAACAGCCTAAGATCAGGGTGCACATACGCAGAAGCCCCTTCTCAGTCCTGTTCACTCTTGGATGGAGGACCTGACCCGCTGAGCTGCTGCCACATGGACCAGTTCAGCCTTTCAGGAACCACACAACCGTTTAACCTCTTATATCAGTGAACCTCCTAAATAAAATCTATCCCTCATTATCAGCTGCTGTGATTTGTGATTATAGATATCACTATGTAGCATCTACGGGCCTGGATCTTCCTATGAAGATCAGGCTGGTTTTGAACTCACAGAAATCTACCTGATTCCCAAGTTCTGAGATTAAAGGCAGAGGCTACCATGCCTAGCCTAGTTAATGTAATTTTGAAAAACAAAAACACTTAGGTTTATTAGAATCAAGAATGTATGTAATTCCAGGACAATCATGAGTCCCAAGACAGCCTGGGCTACAGATCCAGACCCTGTTTTAAAAAAGAAAAGAAAATTAACCAGGGCTAGGGAAATAGCTCAGTAAATAAGAGCACTTGCTATGCAAGAATGAGGAACTGAGTTAAGATTTCTAGAACCCACACAAAAAGCTGACATGGCTGCATAAAACTGAAACTTCAGTGCTGCCGTGGGTGGAGACAGGGGAGTAACTGAGGCTTAGTGGTACTCTGCCTAACCCGACACCAGTGAACTCCATGCTCAGTGAGAGAGATCTTGTCTCAAGACAGTAAACTGGAGAGTGAAGTCCTCCTCTGGACTCCATATGCACATCTACAAATGTATTCATGTGTTGCATGCACACACACATACTAAAAATATAATGAAAATTACATAAATAGTACATTAAAAATGTTTCATTTGTTTGTTTCTCTGTCCTAAAGATGGAGCTAAGAGCCTCACACATGCTGGACAAGCCCTCTGCTACTGAGTCACACTCCCAGCCTGCATTGGGGAAATCTTACCCTTTCCACATCTGAGAACCTCCTGAAACCCAAAGAAGATCACTTCCTTTAAAAAATATATTTATTTATTTATTATGTATACATATATGTATATGTACAGTATACAGAAGAGGGCACCAGATGTCATTATAAGTGGTTGTGAGCCACCATGTGGTTTCTGGGAATTGAACTCAGAACCTCTGGAAGAACAATCAGTGTTCTTAACCTCTGAGCCAGCTCTCCAGTAGATATCTTCTAACACTAACACACACACACACACACACACACACACACACACACACACACACACACACACACGTATGCATGCTCATGTGCACACATTACAGTTTTGATGCAAGATGGCTCACAGGCAAAGGTGCTGCTGCTTAGCCTGACTATCTGAGGTAAATTCCTCATGGTGAGAGAAAAATACCTGCAAGTTGTCTTCGAACTTTCCCATGGGCCTTTAATCCCAGCATTTGAGAGGCAGAGTTTGAGGCCAATAAGAATTACATAGTGAGTGCCAGTACAACCTGAAATAAAATAATAATCCTGTCTCAAAAAAAAAAAAGTTTTGAGGTGCAGTCACAACAGAAACAATTTGGTTCTTTCTCATAAAGTTAAACTTTTAACACATAACCAAGAAATTTCATTTTTAGATATGTACCCAAAAGACCAGAAAACAAGTATTCAAAGAATTTTCACACCAGTGTAATTCACAATTGCCAAGAAGAAGAAAACTCAAGTGCCCATCAGAGATGAAGACGGTATATCCACACACCAGAATGCTAATTAGACCTGGGAAAAAATGGCTGTTATAAAGCTAGAACATGAATGGGCATGAGAACATGATTCTAAGTGAAAGGCAGACATGAAGGTCGTACACATCATCTATGGCCCTGGTGATAAGAAATGTCCAGAATAGAAAATCCACAGAGATAGAAAGGAGATTAGTGAGTGTCAGGAACAGGGGAGGAAGGATGGAGGGTGACTGCTAGTGGGCCTGAAGTCTCCTTTGGAACCCTGAAGAGGTGTCAGGGACCCACTATTTTGAAGGTACTAGAATCAAATGTCTGTAAACTGTGCACTGTGACAGGGTTTATTTCAATGGAGAAATGCAGATAAGTGGGAGAGTGTAAACACAATGTGTGCAAGGGAATAACAGTATGTACAAGGCCATGGATTCAGTCCCTAATGTTTAAAAAAAGTTAATTTTATACTGAATAGCTCAGCCTCAATAAAAAAAATGAATGAATATATGGGAGCAAAAGGTGGTTTGGTAGGTGGAAGTGCTGGCCACACAAGCCTGATGACCTCAGTTCAGTGCCTGAAAGCCAGATCAAGAGAACATTCTGCTCTTCCAGAGGACCAGAGTTCAGTTTCCAGCACCCATATTAGATATCTCACAAGTGCCTAGGACTCTAGATCCAGAGGAGCTGATGCCCCTTCTGTCATCCACAGGAACCTGCACTCGTGTGCACAAACCACACATACACATGCTTGCACACACAATTACAAAGAAAAAAAGAAAGGAAGGGGGAAGGAAGGGAGGGAGGAAGGAAGAAAGCAAAAAACAGCATAATAGCCAGGTGTGATGATGCAGGCTGCAATTCCAGCATTTGGGAGGCTGATGTAGGATGCAGGATGATTGGGATATTTGAGGCCAGCTTGAGTTACACAGCAAGACTTTTGTTTTGTTTTCTTTTTAAGGGTCCAGAAAGAGGGATCAGGTTCAGTGTGTAAAAGTACTAGTCAACACAGACATACACTATAAAATTTAAAAATTTGGTGCTGGGTTTGGTGGCACATGCTTTTAATATCAGCACTTGGAGGGTAGAGGCAGGTAGATCTTTGAGAATTAAAGGCTAGCCTGGTCTACAAAGTGAATTCCAGGCCAGCCAAAGCTACATAGTAAGATCCTGTCTCAAAAAATAAATTAATAGCATATAACAGTATAACAACAATGAGCTTTATCTCTTGAAGTCGTTGTGGGGAGAGTTCAGTGGCATATAAGGGTATGTCACATACACACAGTATGCTAGACATTCCTATAACCACTATTTCATATATTTGATTTGAGTTTTGGTTTTGAATTAAAACAGTGTCTCATAGCCAAGGCTAGGCCAAAATTTGCTCTGTAGTCCAGGCTAGCCTGGAACTCAAGATCCTCTTGTTTTAGCCTCTAAAGTGCTGGAATGGCTGGCATGAATCAGTTCCCACAGCTCATTAGTATTTTTCAGAAGTGGAGGAAATGAGACTGAGGGTGAGGCTCAACTTGTGTGGTGCCCTCTTAGTATACATGAAGCCCTAGGTTTGATTCCCAGCATCATGGAAAACCAGGTATGTCTGTCATCCCTGCCCCTGAGAGGTAAAGGCAGGTGAATCAGAAGTTCAAGGTCATTCTCAGCACAAAGTCAGTTTGAGGTCAGTCTGAGCTTCAAAAGACACTCTCTTATCAAGATAAAAAGAGGAGCAAATCTAATGCCTGCCCCTCAGGAAGGCTATGGGACGCTGGCAGGGCCATTTTCCCCTTAAACCAGCCCCTAGTGCCATCCTGATGTCAGCAAGATGCCCAGCCTGCCTGGTCATAGCATCCTTCCCACTCGCTGGGGCTGCTTTATCTGGCATAAGTCATACCATCAACCAGCTCTGCAACCTAGCCTAGCCCAACCCACACTCAGGGAGTGCTGGTTTGTCAAGTTCTGCTGGCAAGCCACTAGCCAGGAACTTGTTATACAAGGTGTGTGGGCTCACAGGAAAAAATTCAGAACATGGACCCTGGCCAGGAGCTGCATACATGCCTTTTCCTGAATGCCAAGCATTGACCAGGGCTTGACACAGGAACACTTCAAACTTGATATATCACCCCACAAATCAGCCTCCCTCTCCCAGCCAGTAGTCAAGGCAATCTGCTTCCTGAGCCAGCCTACCCTTGACTCTCTATACAAGACTTTGGCCTCATCCTAGGGACTCCTTTCCCCCATCAAAGGGTCTTAATTGAAAATAGTCTTTGGGTCTGCTTCTCTATACTGAGCACCCCAAATTTCTAGAAATCAGAGGAAAAGCTCAGGATCATTTATAACGAACAAGTACAGAACCGAGTCTTCAAAGCAAGTAGAGAAGAGTTGAGTATAGATTTGAAGCACATCGATTGCTCATCCCCAAATAGCTTCTACTTTTAAAAGAAGTTATCTGTTTGTTTACTTGTTTACATGGGGGTTTTTTTGAGACAGGGTTTCTCTGTGTAGCCCTGGTTGTCCTAAAATTCACTCTATACACAGACTCACAGAGATCTGCCTGCCTCTACTTCCTGAGTGCTGGGATTAAGATGTGAACCACTATAGCCAAGCCTAAAATAAGTTCAAAGATCATTGACAACCTGGGACATTATGACCTTTGCATACCGTTGCAGATATGGCCACATTTGGACACAAGCCACAGAAGGGATTCTATAGTGCCCCCTCCCTCATAGCTATGTGCCTTGAGGCCCATGCCCATGCCACTCTGAGCCTTGCTTGCTTAAGACAGGAACCATATTTCTTCACCTCACAAAACTATGATGATATATAAAATATTTATGAGTCATAGAGATAGCTCAGTGAGTAAAAGTACCTGCTGCTGAGTCTAACAACCTGGATCCAGTCCCTGACACCCACATGCTCGAAGGAGAAAGTAGAGTCAACACTTGTGCGTACGCGCACGCGCGCGCGCGCACACACACACACACACACACACACACACACAAATAAAAATGAAAAGAAAACAAAAAACATAGACTATTCAAAACTCACTATCGGGCCTATAGTAACACTTGTTACTATAAACATATTTATTCCTGGAGATATGAAATTTACAGAACAAAGCCCAAGGCTAGTTAGTCATTTAGGAGAGATGAAGTCTCATTCTCTGAGTATCTCCTAGGTCATCCGAGCCTCTCTATGGTTCCCAGCTCTGGTCACCACCAAGACACGAGCCCACGGCTACTATTACCACTCGGAAACCTGAGTTGGGCTCTACAGAGATGCAGAGGCCATCAGAAAGTGGCCCAGGATTTTGAGGTCAGACAGGGTTTGTTTGTTCCAATCCCAGCTTGCCCACTGAAAGTCCACAGGTATGCATTCCCTTTCTCTAGCGCTGTCTTCTCATGAACCACATCAGTGTCTGTCTGGGCAGGAATCTCAGGGCTTTCACTTTAAAGACACTAAATGGTATGAGCTCTTGCTGGAGTAAGCTTCAAGACAGAGAAATTGGGGCAGGGGGACTTGGAGAGAAAGCTTCACCATGGGGAAATGGGAGCACAGTGATCTGTGAAGGTAAATGGACCAAGAAAGGGACTGTGAGTCAGGACCCTCACCCACAGCCTCTTCCTCCCTATGCCTCACCCCAAGCCAGAGATCACCCTTGCAAAGCCCACACTGGCCCGCCCATCAATGGTTCTAACTGGTGTTGAGTCAGGCCCAGGAGACACCAGTCAGCACTTATGGGATATATATCACCTTTGACCGACTTCCAGAACTCATAGACAAAAGTAGAGGGACTGGGCCACCATTTAATTTGAAAAGAAGGGAACTTGGAGGTGTTGACACTTCTATGGATGGGCACAGCATCTACAAGCAGAGAGGTTTCATCCACAGGATGAACAGCTTCAGGTATGCTGAAAAAACTTGTACCGCTGAACTACATGCCATCTCAGGCATCTTCTTCAAGACAATATGCCAGCGACTCAGGCAGCCACTAAAGAAATGTTCCCAAGCAGAAATCTTTGGCCCAAGAAGCTCCCTCTCTCTCCACTACCGGCCCTCAAAAGTGAACGACTCTCGGACACCAGGAGCACTCAGAAAACTTAAAAGGGCATAATCCCAGCAACCTGGGAAACATCTGACATCTCGCTCCACCAAGTGTTCCTGTCATTTCAACCTCATCCGCTGGCTGCCAGGTCCTGAAACTGGCTACTCTACAGACGCACGCCCCGCCCCACCCTGCTCAGGCCACAGCCGCTGGACCGGCTCACTCACCCGGGTCTCACCCTGCAGCGTTCGATCCAGGTCCAGCTCTGCAGGTGCCGCCACCTCTCTGAAAGCGCGGTCTGACAGCCCCAGCCCTTTAAATCAGCGGAGCTGAGCCAGGAGCCAGTCCTCTGAGTGGCGGGGCCACGCCCATACGGTATGCAACGCCCCTGCCCTGTGACTCGCCAGCCTGGCCCCTAAGCCAAAAGCAAAAGCTTAACCTAGAGATGGAGACAAGAAGACTCAGATGGCTGCCATCCCCGAAACTTTAAATTTCCTGGTCCTGGCTCCTATAAGAGCTTCATTGCGTCAGGGTCACTCATCTCCCACTCGAACTCCTCAGGGCGCCAAGGGAGAATTGGCTCTCAAGATTGCACAAGAGGCCCTAATCACCTCTGAGACCTTCACTGTCCCACAGGAGCGCTCTTTAAGGGCTCTCAAGAGTTTTTAGGCTCCAACAGACCAAGGTGGAAAGCTACCTGCTTTTTCTGGACCCGGCCCTACCTGCCCTCCTGGGTTGGAACTATTCCTCCGGTCTTCCCAACCCCTCCCCCATCTCCGTTGTCCCAGAAATTGGTAACAAGAAGATCACAAACTCCAGGCCAGCCTGGGCTACTTAAAGAAAGAAACCCTGTCGTAATGTGTGAATGTGTGTGCTATTATTTAATTTATAAATGTTGCAATATATGTAAAAGGGAGAGGGAGTATTAGAGAAAAGGAGTGTTGGAAAGATGGCTCAGAGATGTAAAGCACTTGCTGTTCACAGCTGCCTGTATGTAATTCCAATTCCAGGAGACAGAAAGCCAGAGGCTCTGCATTCATGTGTATATGCCCTCGCACAAATGTTCACACACACACACACACACACACACACACAATCGAAAGTGATTTAAAAATAAATAAATAAATCTTTAAGTAAGAATAATATTTTTTTTTTAAGAAAGGAAGTAAAGGGTCAACCAGATGGCTCATCAGGTTAAAGGTGGTTGTCACCAAGCATGATGTCTTGAGTTCAGTTCCCGGGACATACATGCTGGAAGGAGAGAACCAGCCCCCACAGATTGTCCTTAGACCTCTATGGGCCCACCACAGACCACACACTGCATACATAAACACAGAACTGTAGGGAGGGCTCAGACATTAAGGGCACTGGTGCTTTGGCAGAAGACTCAGGTTCAGTCCCCAGAACCCACATGGCAGCTCACACCATCTGTAATTCCAGTTCCAGGAGATCCAACACTCTCTCCTGACCTTCAGAACACCAGACATGAACATAATGCCCAAACATACATGAAGGCAAAAACATATATACAAAATAAAATAAATAATAAATGTAAAATGTATAAAAATTTAAATGAAAACTTGAGAAGTGGAGGGTCTCCAGAAGCATTAGATGATTAAGTTCTCACCTCAACCCAACGAGCCTACTCACAGGCACCCTGACTTTCTTTTTTCTTTTTTTATTTATTATGTATACAGTATACAGAAGAGGGCACCAAATGTCATCCTAGATGGTTGTGAGCCACCATGTGTTGCTGGAAATTGAACTCAAAACCTCTGGAAGAACAGTCAGTGTTCTTAACCTCTGAGCCATCTCCAGCCCCCTCACCCTGACTTTCACTAGGATGTTGTCCTTGGCCAGCCCATCTGCTCCTGAGGTATCCAGCCAGCTCACCCTTGGATGTGAGACAGAACACATGACTGGCTGGGAAGGCTGGTGGGTGGGCAGGCAGCTGACTTGGACCAGTTGGCAGACAGAGAGGAATCAACTGAAGAAGACCCACTTGGCCACCACCTCAAAGATTTCCTTATGTCTCCAGTAACCCTCCCTCACTCTGCCCTGGGAAGGTGGGGATTTGAAAGGATGAACAAGAGTTAGAAATAATCATCCTTGGAAACCACAGAGGGGAGGGCAGAACAGGTGGCCTGAAGCAGGTGACATCTGAGCTAGGCCTGAGGAGAGAGGTTAAATTTCAGTGCTTCACCAGAGTGGGCGGGGCTCAGGCAGAGAGAAAGCAGAAGGTGTAGCCTGGCAGGTAGCTTTTCCTGGCTAGAAGGGTCCAGGAACCCATGGGGCTTTGAGGGCCAGTTTCAGTGGCTATTGATTGATCTGGTGGGCAATGGGGAGTCATAGATGGTATCTGAGTAGAAGAGGCTTCATATTCCTTGCCTAGTTTTAAAATATATTAGAATTTCCTTATCTTTTTAGTTGTGTAGATTTAGTTTTGCTGATGATGCTAACAAAGACCTTACCTGGGACATGGAAGTTACACAAATTCCCAAAGGCAGAAAGTTTGAGAAGAATCTCTGCAGTGGCTGAAAGTGGCTAGTGGACTTGGTGGGAGTGGGGGGTGGGGGACCTGGGGGGGGTGGAATTGCTGGAGCTGAGGCTCAAGACCCTTAGATGAATAAACCAGGAAAGAGGAATAAACCAACAGGCTTCCTGGCTGTGCGGTGTTGGGAAGGTCACACAGACGCTCTAAGCTCCCCATCCTTCTCCAGATGAAATGGGCAATGAAGTAAGGTGGGTTTTGCAGGGCATTCAGCCCCACATCTGGCATGGGATTGATTTGAGATAGTTTAGCAGACATAGGCAGTATCTCCTGATAGTTTTGGTCATCACACGGGAGTAAAAGGTTCCTCTGGCATGTCATCATTGGAGACTAGAGATGCTGTTCAGTGTCCTACCACACGTAGCACACCCCAGCAACAGAGAATAATGAGTCACAAGTATCAGCAGTGCTGAGAAAAACTGTCAGTCTGTCACCTTCAGTCCACAAGGGCCGTGGGATGTTCAGGTAGGCAGCAGGACACGTGTGTGTCACCTCACTGGGAAGAAAGTAGACAGCACGGGAGTGGGTGGATGGGTCACTTGGTTGAAGGAGAGGGACAGAGTTGTGGATGCAGACAAGTGTGGGTGACAGCACATTAACAATGAGGACAGGCAGAGGCCCGGAGGTGGGAATTAAAGAAGGAAAGTGACAGATAACATCACATGAATGGTCCACCACAAGGACCCTGGGCCTTCAGAAATATAAAGCTATGTGGTCACCAGGTCACAAAAGGATTCCTGTGCTCAGCCCTTTATTTTCCTCCTACTCTTAAAGCCTGCTCTGGCTCTCTGTTGGCTGAACACAATGCAAAAGCCATGAGGCCCACACAGAGGAGTTCACACTGGTCACCTTCCACTTCACAGAATGGGGGTGGGCAAAAGCGGGGAGACAGGATGGGAGTGAGGCCAGAGAACTGAATGTGATGGGAACAATGACTCGGGACATCTGTGTGCACCCAGAAGCAGAGCACAGACAGCGTCTAGTCAGTGCTCTAGGAAATGACACCCCCAACCCATGCTTATGCAAAAAGCCCCTATTAAATCATCAAAAAGCAAGAAAACAGGAGAGGGAATTTTGGGAAGAGAGGAGTGAGATGGAGGGATGAATATGCGCAAGATGTAGTATGTGCGAAACTCAAAGAATTCATTTAAAAATAATGTTTGAGACAAGGTCTCACTATGCAGATCCGGCTGTCCTGGAATTCACTATGTAGACCAGGGAGCCTCGAACTCCAAGAGATTCACCTGCTTCTGCCTTCCATGGAATTAAAAGTGTGTGCTATTATCTCAGCACCATTAACATTTTAAAAGGTCTTTCCAGGGTCTAGGAAGATAGCTGAGCAATCAAAAGCACTTGCTGTTCAGGAGGACCCAGGCTCAGTTCACTGTGCTCATGGTAAACAGTCCACATCCACCTGTAACTCTCTCCCTGCTAGGGACTGCACTCATGAGCACACATATACTTCACCACAAATAAACAAATAAACACCACAAAAAAAAATTAACAATTGTGTTTATCCTGAAAAAGTAGGAGGCAGAAGCAGACTGGGTTCTGTGAGTTCAAGGCTACTGTGGTCTAGATAGTGACTTCTAGGCCAGCCAGACTATATAAAGAGGCTATCTCAAAATCTTTAAAAAGTATTTTTTTTTTAGGTCAAAAAGATGGCTCAGTGGGTAAAGATACTTGCTGAGAAGGCTGGTGGCCTGAGTTTGATCCCAGTGACCCATATTATGCCGGCTAGTTGTATGTCAACTTGCCACAAGCCTGAGTCATCAGAGAGGAGGAGTTCTTCACTGAGAAAATCCTTCTGTAAGATCAGGCTGTAGTCATGTGTGTGTGTGTGTGTGTGTGTGTGTGTGTGTGTGTGTGTGTGTGTGTGTAGAGAGAGAAAGAGAGAGAGAAAGTTTAAAAAAAAAAAAAGGAGCAGATTGAGCAAGCCAGTAAACAGCACCCTAGCCATGACCTGTGTATCAGCTCCTGCCCCAGGTTCAGGTTCCTGCCCTGTTTGAGTTTCTGTCCTGACTTCCCTTATCCTTAATAATAAACACCAATACCAAAGTGTAAGCCAAGTAAATCCTTCCCTTTCCAACTTGCTTTTGGTCATATTGTTTCATCATAGCAATAGTAACTCTAACTAGGACACGCTCATGATGAAGAGAGTCAATCTTGCACGAGTCCTCTAACTGGCAATAAGCTGCAGATGACACACCTCTTCCAATTAATAAACATAACTTTAAAAATAAAACAAAAAGATAATTCCAAGGGCTCCCAAAGCTGACACCAGATGAGAATGAAGGCAAGCATTTGCCTTCCTCAGCCAGGCAGTGGTGGCAGAGGTGGAGCTCTGTGAGTCTGAGGCCAGCCTGATCTACAGACTGAATTTCAGAACAGTTAGAGCTAATGCAAAGAAACTCTGTCTGTCTCGGGGAGAGGGAGGGAGGGAGGAGGAACGGGGTGGGGGGGTGGGGAGAAGGGGGACAGGGTGGGAATGTAAAGTGGTACAGTAAGGAAGAATTATTATGTCACTCAGAGATTCCACTCCTAATTACAGACCCCAAAGAACTGAAAACACACACATTTACTTTCGCACCTCCAGTAGCACTATGCATGATCAATGAAAAAGATGGAAAAAATTAATTGACTCTTCAAAGAAAAAAGGAAAGTGGCTCATCTGAGTGACAGAATATTAACCAGTCATAAAAACTAATGAAATATTTTTCTGTCTGTTTTTGAGATAGTGCCTCATGTAGTGCAGGCTGTCTTCAAATTTACTAAGTCTCTGAGGGTGCCTGACCTTCCTGCCTTCACCTCCCAAGTTCTGGGATTACAGGCCTGTGCTACTGCATCTAACTTCAAACTCTTTCTTTTTCTTGATTTCATTTCTATTCTTACATCTTTAGTTATTTCTGTGTGTGTGTGTAAAGTGTAATACATACATATATACATATATACTCTGTAGGGAGGGCATATGTGTACGTGGATGTCAGAGGACAACCCATAGAACTTGGTTCTGTCCTTCTACCAGGGACCAGAGTCTGGGCATCAAATTTGGTGCCCTGCTTAAGTTTTTTGTTATTATTGTTTATGAATGTTCTGCCTGCGTGTATGTCTGTATACCACATGCATGCAGAGCCTCAGAAGGTCAAAAGGTCTCCATGTGTGTGTCTGGTGCTCAAGGAGTTAAGAAGAAGGTGTCAGATTCCCCTGGAATGAAGTTACAATGACCATGTGAGTGCTGGGAACTGAACCAGGTTTTTTGCAAGAGCAATAAATGCCTCAGCCTTCTGAGTGCAGGCATTACATGCAAGACCATGCCTGGGATTTTATCTATTTAGTATGTATATGAATGTTTGTGTGTATGTCTGTCTGTGCACCACATTCATGCAGTACCCGAGAAGGCCAGAGGGAAGCATCCAATCCCCTAGGACTGGAGTGAGTCACCATGTGGGGGCTGGGAACTGAGCCCCTGTCCTCAGCAAGAACAACCAGTGCTCTAACGACTGAGCCAACTCTCCAGCTCCTCAGTTTATTACTTTTTAAAAAGATTACGAGCTAGGGGAGTGGTTTGGTAGTAGATCACTTCCATAGTACGTATGAAGCCCTGGCATCCACAATAGATTCAGACAGAACACTAAAACATTGTGATTCTGGCTTAATAGAAACACCCTGTTGGCCCATGCCTTTAATCCCAGCACTCAGGAAGCAGAGGCAGGTGAATCTCTGAGTTCAAGGCCAGCCTGGTCTGCAGAATGAGTTCCAGGATGGCCAGAGCTACACAGAGAAAGCCTGCCTTGAAAAGACCAAGAAGGAGAAGGAAGAGAAGAAAGGGGGAGAAAAGAAAAAAGAAATAAAGGAAGAGAAGAGAAGAGACCCACA
The DNA here is from genome assembly GCA_004025045.1 of Sigmodon hispidus. Classification (NCBI taxonomy): domain Eukaryota; kingdom Metazoa; phylum Chordata; class Mammalia; order Rodentia; family Cricetidae; genus Sigmodon; species Sigmodon hispidus. The sequence goes on from PVIH01007880.1 coordinate 18,857, forward strand.
CCCCGGAGGACAGAAACAGCGAAATGTTATTCCTGGTCCTAAACCCTGGATCAGGGGTCTTCAGCAGTTACTGGAAGCAGAACCAAACAGGACTATGTGAACACGTCTTTTCAGAGACGCAGAGCTAAATGCGAGCCACACAGGGTATGAGATACCTATAGCCTCCCTCCCCTCCCTCTTCCTAAAGCTGATGGTATCGACCTCCCTATTTGTTGAGTGAAATGACTCAACCACAAGGCAAAGCAGCCCCACCACATTAGGTCATCTGTATGGACCTGCCCCACAGATCACCCCAGGCCTGAGTTCTCCGTCATCCCTCCTTGATGCAGATCTGACAAAACCGCTCTTGGCAGCACTGGCTTGACCAGCTCCCAAAGTCAGGCCTGACTGTCATCCTGCAACAGGGTTTTCTGCCTTTTCCCCAACTATGTCTACTGTGCAACACACATTCATTCAACAAATGCTGGCTATTGTCTATGCTGAATAATTAAAAATGAGCAACTTAAGAGGCAAATTCTACATAAAACCTGCTAGGAAGGAAAAAAATCAACGAGGCAAGGTGGTAGAAGAGGTCAGTCTACGGAGGAGAGATCTGAGCAGAGACTTTAAGAAGAAAAACATTCCAGGTAGATAATAGGACTTGTGCACAGGCCCAGAAACTGTGCTCTATCTTGGAAAAAAAAAGCCAGCTGGAGCTGAGTGGAAGGGAGGAAGGGGGGGGGAAGCAGGGCAAGAAGGGTATGAAGTTACCTGCCCTGTGAGCTCTTACTAAGAGGACTGGGGTTATTTATTGTGTGTGTGTGTGTGTGTGTGTGTGTGTGTGTGTGTGTGTGTGTGAATATCAGAAGACCACTTGGCACTCTCCTTCCATAGTGTAGGTTGTGGGGATGAAACTCAATGGCAAGCACTTTTAACTTGCTGTACTGGATAGTTTTTAACACAAGTTAAAGTTATCTTTTCAAAGGGAACTTCACTTGAGAAAACGCCTCCAAGCTGGGGGGTAGTGGTGCACACCTTTTATTCCAGCACTCAGGAAGCAGAGGCAGGCAGATCTATAAGGCAAATTCCAAGATATCCAAGGCTACACAGAGAAACTCTGTCTTAAAAAGCGCGCAGGGGGGGAGCGGCCTCCATAAAATTCAGCTGTAGGCAAGCCTGTAGGGCATTTTCTTAATTAGTGATGGGGAAGCCTAGCCCATTGTGGGAGGTGCTATCTCTGGGCTGCTGGTCCTGGGTTCTATAAAAAAGCAGGCTGAGCAAGCCATGGGAAGCAAGCCAGTAAGCAGCACCCCTTCATGGCCTTTGCCTCAATTCCTGCCCTCAGCTGTAAATGAACTGTTGTATGGAACTGTCCGTGAAATAAACTCCTCAGGTTGTTTTTAGTCATGGTGTTTCACCACAGCAATAGTAACTCTAATTAAGACACCCTTGGAGCCCTATCACCTGCCCAGGACTGAGGTTTTCACTCTGGGGAAAGTGGGAGGCGCTAAGCAAAGATCGTCGCAGGCGCCCCCTGGCGGCAACATTATGAATAGGCTGAAGGAAGAACAAATGCTCCTGGTAAGCTAACCCTGGTCTGGCTAAGAGCTGCGAAAGACAGTGAGTGGATTTTGTTTATTTTTGTTGGTTGGTTGGTTGGTTGGTTGGTTGATTGGTTGGTTGGTTGGTTGGCTGGCTGGCTGGCTGGCTGGTTGGTTGGGTGGTTGGTTGGTTGGTTGGTTGGTTGGTTGGTTGGTTGGTTGGTTGGTTGGTTGGTTGGTTGGCTGGCTGGCTGGCTGGCTGGTTGGTTGAGACAGGGTTTCTCTGTGTAGCCCTGGCTGTCCTGGAACTCATTCTGTAGACCAAACTGGCCTCAAACTCACAGAGATCTGCCTGCCTCTGCCTCCCTAGTGCTTGAACTAAAGGTGTGCACCACCACACCCCACTGTCTTGGGTTTGGTTTTATTTCCAGTGTTGGAGATGGAACCCGGAGCCTCACACACCCCAAACAATCACCCACTGAGCCACATTCCAGCTCTGGAATTTTCACAGAGGTGAAACAAATGGGATTTGCTGACAGATTGGATGAAGGAATGTCAAATGACAACTTGTAGTGACAGAAAAGTTTTTGGCCCGGGTACTATATAGACTGAAATTTTCTAGAAAGAACCAGGAGAGAGAAAGTTAAGAAAGAGGAACAGAGAGTAGGGTCAGTGCAAGGAGAGGCTGGAAGCACTTCCGGAGGAGAGGTGCAGCACCAGTAAAATCCCGGATGGAAACTGAGCTTGGCAGCACTTGGTGAGCAGAGGGGAGTGGCCGAGAGTTCCAGGCCAGCATGGGCTGCACAGCGAGAGCCGAAGAGATGCAGAAAGGTTCCTGGAGGAAGTGCTATGGTGGGAGGGTTTGATGGCTGTGAGGAGTCTGTGGGAAGGGAAGAGCAGGTAGGCGCAGAGTGACACCTTGAGATGTTGGTCCTTGTCCTCAGAAAGCACAAAAAGAAATCTGAGAATGATGGATGGCTAGAGAGGGACAAGGTACCCACCCATCACCCACTTGAGAAAATTTATTAGACTGTGAAGCTGAGCATGGAAAAACCCTCCATCTTTATAAATTCACTTAGGAAGAAAGAAAATTTATATTTATAATAATAAAACCAAAGGGAGGGAGCCTTGGGTGTAGCTCAGTTGGTAGAACATCTGCCTGACATGCATGAGGTCCTGGGTTCAATCACGGCACAGAAAATAATAATAATAATAATAATAATAACTACAGAGGGTCAGTCCGTTGAAGGATGAGGAGATGGCAGAGGATTCAAGTTCAGTTCCCACCACTCCCATCAGGTGCTCACAACCATCTGTAATTCCAATTCCAGGGGATCCCATTCCATCCTCTTCTGGCCCCCCAAAGCACCAGTACACACATGCCACACACACTAAAATCCCTTTTAAAATAAAAAAATAACAATATTCAAACTCATCCTTGACTACAACTTGGGCTACAAGAGACTTTATTAATTAATTAAATGTCAGGTAAGGGTCTGTGTAAATTGGATGAGGTCACCAGGAAGACCTGACAATCTAGTGTGGAATATGTCAGTGTATTCAGGTCGGGCCAGTGGAAGAACAGCTTTCTCAAGAAGACAGAGTGCAGGGGCCTGGAGAAGTCGGAGTACACAGTGGAAGCCACATTGTCCAGCTTCTTGTACGATGCCACTGTGTGCCAGGCAGAAACTGGAAAAAAATTGTTAGCAGGAAAAGGCACCTAGAGCCCAGCCCAAGGATCTGCATTTTATCCCTGGGGCCCACATAATGGAAGTAGAGAACCAACTGTTGCAAATTACCTTCTGAACCCATTCCAGAATAAATAGATACAAATTAATGAAAAAAGAGAGGGACCATTTCCACTAGACCGCTCTCCTGAACAGGAGGCACCCATGGTTCTCGGCGGGAATGGCATGATCCTGAGACCCCTCTTCCACAGGAATTGGCAGCAGCATGGACACTTGGTTCAACTACCTGGCATGCAAGATCTGCAGACGCAAGGCCCGGCAGGGTTAAGTGCACTGTATTGCCCCACGTCCTGGTGTCCTACAGTGAAATACCACACCAAGGTTCGAGCTGGCAGGGGCTTCTGCCTGGAAGAACTCGGGGTGGCTGATATCCATAAGAAAGTGGCTCGCACCATTGACATCTCTGTGACCCCAAGGAGGCCAAACAAATCCCCTGAATCTCTACAGTCTACTGTGCAGCGCCTGAAGAAGTACTGCTCCAAGCTCATACTTTTCCCCAGGAAGCCTTCTGCTTCGAAGAAGGCAGATAGTTCTGCTAAAGAATTTAAATTGGCTAACAGGACACCTGCGATGACCATCCAGAATGTCTACGAAAAGGAGACAGCCAAAGTCATCCCAGAGGAGAGGAATTTCAAGGCTTTGCCAGTGTTCAAATGGCCGGGGCCAACGCGAAGACTCTTTGGCATCTGGGCAGAGGGCAAAGGAAGCTGTAGAGTAAGATGTTGAAAAGAAAAAGTAATATGCTGTTGGAGTATTGCAATAATTTTTTACATAAAGCGCGCGGGGGGTGGGGGGGAACGCTGGAGGCTGGAGCAGAGGTGCCTGTAGGAGCCAGGGTTTTGGAGGAACGGAAGCGCCTGATCTATTGCCCCATCCCGAATGCCTGCCCGAGGTCTGTGAGCAGGAGGGAGTAGGCTGTGACTAGAGAGCACCCCTGCACCTCTGCCAGGGACATAATCTCTGTTCTTCACAGCCAAAAACTACTGCAGGCAGATTGGACAAGGTACAGTGTCAAAAGTCAGCTCCCCCAAAATAAATCAGGACAGCAGCAAATCCCCTTTCTGGAGGGCCTGGCTTCTAGAAGTCTATTTTCAGGCTGAATCGAGATTCTGTCGAGTTGCTAAGTGGCTTTTATCAAGTTACTTCACCCCTTTGAGCTCAGCCGACCACTTTTTGCTAGTCAGGTACACCCACTACCTCAGTCATTAATTTCCTGTCCTGAGGCTGTGAGATAGGGATCTTGATAGTTCCTGAACCCAGGGAGATTCACAGAAACTCAGAATGAGGACATAATGTATCGAGGTTGGCAGTTAAGCTCAGATCTGTTGGGGCCCAGGGACCATGAAGCTTTCTAAGGACTGGTCTAGGACCCTTCTCAGCTAGTGGCTGGCACAAAGTGGTGCTGGCCCTGCCCACAAGAGGGAGCCCATGCTTGACACTGACTGGATGGCCAGGAACCAGGGGCTAGATAGCCCAAAGAGGGTAGAGCGGAACACAGGAGCAAAGAAATGATTCCTAATGAGGCTCTGCTATATTTATAGTATATTTATAGCTCAGTGCCTAGCCCAGTTGTCATCAAAGAAGCTGCTCCAGCAGCTGATGGGAAGGGATCACCTCTCCCATCCTCAACTGCCTTAATCTAGAAAATTCAGTTGTAAAAGAGTCTCTGCCCAGAGCTCTCCTCTCTTTGCTTAGGAGACAACAGGAATCTAAGGTACATGAAAATAAGCAGTGTGCGCCGCTAGCTCCCGAAAACGTTACACTCAGGGACTACACAGCACAGCAGAGCCTCTCTCTCATGCAGGCCCCAAAGAACTGGAAGCAAAGCTAAACCTTGTGGTATACACAGTAATCCCAGAACCAAGGAGGAGGAAGGCATCAGGAGACCAAGAGTTCAAGGTCATCCTCTGCTACATAGCGAGTTCAAGATCAGCCTATGCTTCAAGAGACCCTGCCTCAAAAAATGTACTTATTTGTTCATTAATAAAAATGAATAGTTCGATGGACAAATAAGCATTTGCAGTGAAAACCTACTTGAGTTCAAGTCCTGGGACCCACAGCAAAAGTTGGCCCCTGACCTCCATACACACACCAAGATACACACGGGCACACACAAATAGACACAGCCTCATCATGAATGTCTAAAGGCAAAAGTAGGCCAAGCAGCACACACCTTCAATCAATCCCAGCACTTGAGAAGGGTGAAGCAAGCAGAGGGTCCGTGTTTAAAGCCACACTGGGCTCCTTGGCAAGTTCAAAGCCAGTCTTGGCTACATGAGACTTGTCTCAATAAACAGTAGGAAGAAAAGAAATAGGTTAGGGAGAAAAAGAAAAGAAAAACAAAATCAGAACTAGGTCTGGTAGCACATAGTTTTACTTGGTTACAGAAGCACTTGGGAGGCTAAGGCAGGAGGATTGATCGTTTGAAGCCAGCCTAGTGAGTTCCTGTATTTAAAAAAACAAAACAAAACAAAGAGGGCCTTCTGTCAAAACAGACAATCTAGTGTGATCACCAGAACCCTTGGGATGGAAGGAGAAAGCCAACTCTGAAAAGGAGTTACCCTCTGACCTCTACGCAGGTACACACACACACACACATACACCCTTCTCCCCACCCCGGCTATGGTGAGAACTTGCACACATGGCAATGATTATCAACGAATGGTTCAAATGAACAAAAACAGAAAGAATTCCAGTGAGCAGCCAATGATGAATAAAGAAAATGTCATCTAGCATGCAGTGCGGCATTACTCTGCTGTATTAAGGAGCAAAACACCAACACGCACCATAACAGGACTGAACCCTGAAAGCTTGGCGATGCTGGAAGAAGCCAGACCCAGAAGGCTAAGGCAGTGTACGGTGCCATCTATATGAAATGTCATCACAATGTCTGCACAGAGAGCAGAGCAGAGGCCACCTAGCCCTGAAGGGATGAGGACAAGGAGCAATATGGTGGAGGTTTCCGCTTGGGGTGGAGAAACTTCTTTGGCTCTGGGGAGAGGTTTTACTTGCACAAGTCTATTTGTGTGCAAAATGTCACTGATTGCTGGGTTTATATTTTTAATGTCTTTGCTTTATGATGGTTAATGGCACACACTTGTCATCCCAACACTTGGGGATGTCAGAAATTCAAGTTCAACATGGGCTCCATGAAGCTGTCTCAAGAAAACAAAACAAAGGCAGCAGAAACAGTCCAGTGGGTAAGGATGCTTGCTGAAAAGCCTGACCTGATGTTAATCCTTGAGACAGAGGACAGAAGGACAGAACCGAATCCTGAAAGGTATCTTCTGACCTCCACACACATGTACACATACTACATAAATTATAATTTCTCTTATATTTATTTGTTGTATATGACTATGCAGAGGACAGTTTTTGTGGGCTGATTCTCTCCTTCCATCATGTGAATCCAGGGTGTGGAGGTTGAATTCAGGTTGTGGGAATTGGCATCACAGCCTATACAAACCTCCCATAGTGCCAGCCAAAATGTAAGGTTTTTAAAACATGTTTAAATAAAACAAACTGAGTATGATGCATGCCTATACATCAAAGCACTTGGGAGACACATAAAGATAAAAGTCAACCTGGATTATATGACATCCTGTCTCAAACAATAATTATTTGTTAGCTAGCTAGCTAGTTAGCTAGTTAGGTAAGTTGTCGGAAATGAGCTGACAGATGTACATTCCATCAATTCCTTTGCCACAGCCAAGAGATAAGCACACTACTGTACCCATTGTAGAGATGAAGAAAATGAGGCACACAAAAGGAAAAGGCTCTACCTAGGCTGCTGGAAAGCCTGTATTGAAACCAGGGTCTCCTTGAACCTGAGACACATTTCTTTTGCCAAGGAATGGCACAGGTGATATACACCCACAGAGAAGTCACCTCCCCAGCACAATGACTCAGAAAGAAAGCAAAGAGCAGAATTCAGAGGTTGGCCATCTTGACCTAGAACTTTTTCTTTGCCCAGAGGAGCAGAGCTGGGGAAGCCCACAGCTAAGAGGTGGGTCCTTTCTCAGGAAGTAAACCTTCTAGTGTATTTCCCCCACTCCCTGACTCTGCATCACCCAGTCACTGATGCTCTCAGCCTTGGCCCTGGGCTGCATCTGCAGTAACTCATGGTCTGAAACTGATGAAGCCAGAACAAGATGGGCCCAACTTCTCAAAGCCAAGGATGAGCGTTTCTCAGTCTCAGGAAACAAAGGAACTGGGAAAGCCCAGAGGGAAGGAAGAAAGGCTTTCTGGAAAGGGAGCTATTGCCAAAGGACTTTGAAGAATATATAGGAGCCTACCAGGTCAAGTTCAACAGCTTGTGAGTACATTTTGAATTTTTCTTAGCGTATATCTTCATTCAATATATTGGAAACATTATGGGATTTGTCATGTTGTTCACTCATGTCAGTCAGGGTCTTTAATTTTATCCATCACATTACATCACCCTTCTTCTTCTTCCCAAGCAGCCTTCTACTTTCATGTTGTATAACACCACACACCACACACACACACTACTCACACACACACACCACACACACACACCACACACATACACACACTCACATACACACACATACACATCACATTTTCATTATTTATTCATCCATTGATGAACACTTAGGCTGATTCCATTTTCTAGCTATTGTGAACACAGCTGCAATGAGTGTGGATGGGCAAGAGTCTCTGTGGTATGCTTACTTAGAGCTCCTCCAATATATGCCCAGGAGAAGCTGAATCCTATGGAAATTCCGCATTTATGTTTGTTTGTTTGTTTCAAATTTCCTTAGTACCAGCTTAAACTCCCATCCCCACCTGCTCTCCAGCATTTGCTGTCATTTATTTTACTAATTAGGTGGGCAGTGGCGGTGCACACCTTTAATCCCAGCATTTGGGAGGCAGAGGCAGGTGGATCTCTGAGTTTGAGACCAGCTTGGGGGCTGGAGGGATGGCTCAGCCGTTAAAGGCTTGGCTCACAACCATAAATATAAGAGACCAGCTTGGTCTTCAGGGCAAGTTCCAGAGCAGCCAAGGCTGTACAAAGAAACCCCATAGACATAACAATAAATAATATTTTTTAAAAGGGGCCAGGAAGATGGTTCAGTGGTTGTGAACACTTGTTTTTGTGGGGAACCTGGGTACAAATAGTGGCTCACAACCACCATAACTCCTGTTCCAGGGGATCTGATGCCTTCTTCGGCCTCGGGTACCAGGTGCACAGACATATATAGATGTGATCAAAACTCTCATACATATAAAGTAAGTAAAATCTTTGTTTAAGACAGGGTCTCATTATGTAGCCCTGGCTGTCTTGGAACTCACTGTGTAAATCAGGGTGATCTCAAACTCACAGAGCTCCACCTGCCTCTGCCTCCCAAGTGCTGAGCTAATAAAATAAATTAAAAAAAAAAAATAAGTTCAAGATACTCTTCAAATATACTTCAAGACCAGTCTATATTACATGAGACGCATAGAACTGAGGTTCGGGGGGCTGGAGAGATGACTCAGCGGTTAAGAGCACCGGCTGCTCTTCCAGAGGACCCGGGTTCGATTCCTAGCACCCACATGGCAGCTAACAGCTGTCTGTAGTTCCAGTTCCAGGCAAACACCAAAGCAAATAAATAAATAAATAAAGTTTAAAAATTTTTTTTTTTTAAAAAGAACTGAGGTTCGGTCTAGGATGCTTGCTTAGTATACAGTGTCCTGGGTTCCATCTCAGCGCTGGAAAAAAAAAATGAAATTAAAAAAAAAAAAAAACATACTGTCTCAGCCAGGAGATGGTGGCACATACCTTTAGTCCCAGCACTCAGGAAACAGATGCAAGCAAATAGATCTCTATGAGTTTGAGGCCAACCTGGTCTACAGACCAAGTTCCAGGACAACCAGGACCACACAGAGAAACCCTGTCTCTAGAAACAAAACAAAACGAAAAACAGTCTCTTAATATCTCATGCAAACCAGGATGGCAACAGATTGAATGTGTAGATGAAGCTGGCCTTGTTCTTCTGATCCTCCTGCCTCCGTTTCTCCAGGGACAACGCACTGTGTCCCTCTGTCTTGAGGGAGAGATGGCAGCTAGTCTGTGGGCATGTGGTACTATACTGTTTGCCCAGGGAGCATCAATCTCCAGGTCCACTCACGCCACCGATCCTGGGCCCCGAGCACTCCTTTAATGGTTTCAGCACATCGGCACAATATCCCAAATCTTCAATTACAAAACTTATTCCTAGCTCCAGGACGAGGTGCTCCGACGATTAAATCTCTTCCCCGCCTTCCAGAAACTCAGTTCAAGCCACTTACTGCTTATTGGAGGCGGCTGGAAGCAGCTCAGCGGGTCAGCAGCTCCAACAGCAAACAGCTTTTTTCCCTTTGGCACTCTGGGCTCCTCTAAAGCCTGGGCTGGCCTAAAACCAACTTCGATGGCTTGGCAGCTGCTCCAGATGGGCTGCAGTCCCAGACCCGAGGCCCGGCAGCCCGCAGGAAGCTGGGGGCGCTTCAGATGTGGAAATAATGGACTACTTACTGTGAGCCTGGATTCGCCTCGATGTGCGAGTCCGGACATCCGGTTAATGAAATGGAATACTGCCTTTGGCTAGACTCTGCCACAGCTGGGGCCTTGGAGACAGACAGGTGTGTAGGACACAGGACCCTGACCACACTCTCCTGGTGTTCTGCTTCTCAATCCCATCCCACACAGTGTTCTAAGCATTTAATCCCTATGGCCTGATTTCATCTTCATGGTGACCATAGGAGGTTTCTCCTTCCTTTCTCAAGGTGGACAGAATGCAAGCAAGGGATCAAACTATTTCCTGCAATTAGAGGTAAACCAATAATTTGTTATTTTTTTAAAAAAAAAAAATTACTGTTTGAGAATTTCATACACACACACACACACACACACACACACACACACACACACACAATGTGTCTTCATTAAGTCTCTCTATTCTATCCCCTCCAATTTCTCCCTTATCCCCCTACTCAATTCTCTCCCAATTTCATGTACTTGAAAAAAAAAAAAAAGAAAGGAGTGTGTTAATACTGGATGCTGCCTATGCATGCCTGGACACAGGGCCATCTACTGGAGCACTGGCAGTCTCTCAGGTGCCACAACTCCAATAAAACTGGCTTACTCTCTCCCAAGAGCCATCAATTGCCAATAGCTTCTTAGCTAGGGGGGTGAGACTTCCTGACCACCCCTCACTTCATGCTGGGATTTTGTCTGGCTTAATTTTGTGCATTTAGTCCCAGCCACCATGAGTTTGTGTGTGCCAGGTGTCCCCTGTTGTGTCCAGAAAACAGTTTCATGGCAGTCATCCATGACCTCTGGTTCTTGCAATCTTTAGCCCTGGGAGGAGAGTGTGTGGCATAGATGGCCCATTTAGTGGTGAGCACTTGGAAGTCTCTTATTCTTCCCACACTGACTAGTTGTAGGACTCTGTATTAATACTTAAAAAAAAAAAGACTTCTTTAAAAGATGTATTTATTACGTATACACTGTTCGCCCTGCATGTATGCCTGCACACCAGAACAGGGCTCAAGATCTCATTACAGATGGTTGTGAGCCACCAGGTGGTTGCTGGGAATTGAACTCAGGGACCTCTGGAAGAACGGCCAGTGCTGTTAACTACTGAGCCATCTCTCCAACTCATGTATTAAGACTTTTAAACTTTCTCTCATTTGGGTATTGGATGTATAGGTATTGGGTGAGGGTGTTCGTGGGATACATATGGAGGTCAGAGGCAGCTGCGGGGCTCAGTCCTTCCCTTCTACCATGTAGGTTCCCAAGGTGAAACTCAAGCCTTCAGGCCACAAGCCATCCCTCCAGCCTGGATATACATGTGATTTCTTTATTATATTTGCATGAATGTTTTGCCTGCATGTATGTCTGTGCACCACATGCTGCTAGTCTGGTGTCTGCAGAGGTCAGCAGTAAACATCAGATCCCCTAAACTAGAATTACAAATGTAAACCAGAACCTGTGGTCTGGGAACCAAACCCAGGTCTTCTGCAAGAGCAAGTGTTCTTAACTGCTGAACTATCTCTCCAAGCCTGGATATATCGTTTTAAGTTGTATTAACTGATTGACTAATGCCTGTGTGTGCATGCTTATGAAAGTCAGAAAACAACTTAAGGGTTTATTTTCTCCTCCCACTATGTGGGTCAAGGGGGGTGGGAATAGAGTAAAATCAGGTTGTCAGGGTTGACAGCAGATGCCTCTGCCCAGTGAGCATCTTGCTCTTCCCTTCTGAGGTGGTTTGAATAAGAATAGCCCCCACAGGATCATATATTTGAATGCTTAGTCACCAGAAAGTAGCACTACTTGAAAGCATTAGGAGATGTGACCTGGCTGAAAGAAATGTGTCACTGAGGGTGGGTTTTGAAGTTTCAAAAGCCCATGCCAAGCCCAGTGTATCTCTGTCTGTGGATCAGGATGTAACACTCAATTATTTCTCCAGCAACACGCCCATCATACCTGTCATGTTCTCTGCCATGTTGATAGTGAACTAAACCTCTGGAACTGTAAACAAGCCCCCAATTAAATGATTTCTTTTATAAGAGTTGCCATGGTCATGGTGTCTCTTCACAACGGTAGAACAGTGACTGAGACAGTATCCACTCCTGCTACAAAAAAAAGGGGGTTTGTTTCGTTTTGTTTTATGTACACTAAAAATTTTGAACTGGGTATAGTCTGAGAGGAGAGTAAATGCTTAGTACATATGATGATTCCATTTCCAGAAGAAAAAAAAAGTCAAATAAAACGAGTTAGCCTATTTAAAAACTGTTTAAACGATGTAATTGGGCTAAAAAAATTTTTTAGGGTTTTTTGAGACAGTTTCACTGTCTGACTCTGATTGTCCTAGAACTGGCTGTGTAGCCCAGGCTAGCCTCAAACTCACAAATATCTGCCTGCCTCTGCCTCCTGTGTGCTGGGATAAAAATCACGAGCCACTGCAGGTTTTAATAGATACATTTTATACACCCCTCCCAAAAAAAAGTTTACAAAAAGTCGACAACATATAAGCTGATTCCATTCACTGATATATGTAAGTAAAATTTAGAGATAAATTTTAAAATATAGACACAAAGGCTGGAAGTGTGACTTGAGGAAAGAGTCTGCCTAGAACCCCCAGTGAGGGGCTGGGAGCTTGACTCACTGATGAACCTTAACCCTAACCCTAACCCTAACCCTAACCCTACCATGCACGAAGCCCACGACTCCATACCTAACACTGAAAAAAGATTCATAAAATCTCAACCCAAAAGCTGAAGAGTTGGTTCAGTGGTTAAGAGCACTGGCTGCTCTTTCAGAGGTTCAAGTTCAATACTCAGTACCCACATAGCAACTCTCAACTGTCTGTAATGCCAATTCCAAAGGACCCAAAAATTCTCTTCTGGCCTCCACCTGCATGTGATATACAAAAATACACATAAGCAAGATGCTCATGCACATAAAATATAAATAAGTAAATCTAAAAAGAAAAATTCAACCCAGGAATGATCATGATGGCACACACTTTAATCCCACCACTCTGAAAGCAGAGGCAGGGGAATCTCTGTGAGTTCGTGGCCAGCCTGGTCTACAAAGTAAGCTTCAGGACAACCAAGGCTACACAGAGACACCCTGTTATGAAAAACAAAACAAAAAAATCAAGTTCAAAATCTTGAGCTGGTGAGATGGGTGAGTGGGTGAAGACACTCGCTGCCAAGCCTGATGGCCTGAGTTTAATCTCTGGGGCAGAGCCACGTGGTAAAGGAAAGAACCAACACACACACTTTGTCCTCTGACCTCTACATAGTTCTCAGAAACATTCACATACTCGACCTAGAAGCTTTCTTCCCATAGCAGCTTTCATTATTATTATCAAAAGATTTGTAGGGGGCTGGAGAGATGGCTCAGCGGTTAAGAGCACCGTCTACTCTTCCAGAGGACCCGGGTTCGATTCCCAGCACCCACATGGCAGCTAACAACTGTCTGTAGTTCCAGTTCCAGGCAAACACCAACGCAAATAAATAAATAAAGTTTAAAAAAAAAAAAAAAGATTTGTAACGATCACCATAGTGGGATTTGTGTTTCTAGAAGGCAGAATTTGCAGGGCTGAGGAATGAACCCAGGACGTTTAAGCAAACACTCTCCCATTGAGCTACATTCCTAGACTGAATAACAAATTTCTTCTTCTTTTTTTTTAGTGTGTGTGTGTGTGTGTATGTGTGTTTGTGTATGTGTGTATGTTTGTGTGTGTATGTATGTTTGTGTATGTGTTTGTGTGTGTATATGTCTGTGTGTTTGTGTGTGTTTGTGTGTGTATGTGTTTGTGTATGTGTGTATGTGTGTGTGCGCGTGTGCGTGTGCATGTGCGTGCGTGCGTGTGTGTGTGTGTGTGTGTGTGTGTGTGTGTGTGTGTGTGTTTGTGTGTGTGTATGTGCAGATGTGTTATCGTGGACACACAGAGGTCACTTCTCTTCTTCTAACCTTTGGATAGAGACCTAACTTAATTTCAGTAGATGGTTTTCACCTCTCAAGTGGCACAGTGAATGCTTTTAACTATGACTGTGGCCCCAAGTCTAGCCCTGCTTCAAGTTCCTTCTCTGACTCTGGTCCTTCTTCGGGCCCAAAGGTTCTGCCTATCTTTGCCAGTGCTCCAGGCTCTGGTCAGTGTTTGTTTTCCTGAGACCCTGTCTCACTAACAGCCTGGAGTTGCTGGCCTCTCCTTATGGGCAAGCCTAATGATTTAGGATAGCAGCTTATGGAATGGGGTGATTCATCACGGAATCTCCAGATTCTCAGCTAATAGCCAGGCCCGGCCCAGCCCAGGTACATTGGTAAGTGGGTGTCTGATATATGGGCATGTGTGTTTGTGTTTCAGAGCCCAACCTAGTTTAACCAGGAAGCCTTTCTGACTTAAGTTTTCACATACTCAACAAACAATCCCTGGTACCTAATTGGTACCTAGGCATTGCAGAACTAGGCATCTCCTAATCTCAGGGCAACAGAGCTGATCAGAGATGAGATATGGAAGCATAGGGCTAGGGACAGCAAAGTGGTCAGTGGGTAAAGGTGATGACCACCAAGCCTGACTACCTGTGTTCGATCCCATGGACCCCAGTACACAGTGGAAGGAATGAACTGACTCCCGAAAGTTGTCCTCTAACCTACACACACACACACACACACACACACACACACACACCATGGCACTCAAAATAAGTAGCATAGGGAAAAAGATTTAAGAAAAGAGAAAGGACAGCCTGAAGCCTGGGCTACATGAGGCATGCGGAGATGAAGAAATCAAGCAGCTAGATCTAATGATGCATGTCAATAATTCCAGCTACTGAGGAGGCTGACTCTGGAGAATTGACAGTTCCAGGACAGTCTTAAGACCCTTAGCATTGTTCTAAAAAGCTAGACTTGATGACTCCTGTCTGTAATTTGGGGGCAGAGACAGGCATATCCCTGGAGCTCATTGACTAGCCAGTCTGGCTGAATCTACAAGCTGTAAATTCATTGAAAAATCCTATCTCAAAAAGTAAATGTGAAAGCAATTGAGAAATAAACAACAATAGCAATAATAATATCAACCTCTGGTCTCTACTCGCAGGAGCACACATTTGCATGCACATACACATATGCCCACACACATACGAACATGTACATACAAGATACACATACATACACAATTTTTTTTGAGAGATATTCTTACTGTGTAGCCCTAGATGTCTTGGAACTCACTATTTAGACTAGGCTAGCCTTTAACTCACAAAGAGCCATAAGCTCTACCTTCTGACTGCTAGTATTAAAGGTGTGTACCACCACACCTAACTAAAACTTGTTTTCAATTACAAGAACTGAGAACATAGCTTAATAGTAGATTATTTGCTTAACATGTCTAAGACACTGAGTTCGATTTCCAGTACCTATTGCAAGAGAGACAGAGGGAGAAAAGGAGAGAGGGAGGAAGAGAGGATAAACTGTGGTCTGTGCCAGTAATTCTAGTGCTCAAAAGGTTTGTGCAGGAAGGTTGCCAGGAGCTTGGGACCAGTCTAGGCTACGTGACAAATACCAGGCTAGTCAGTGCTCTATAATAAGACCCTATCTCAAGAAACCAGGAAGGGACCGGTGCAGTGGTGCAAAACTTAAACTAGCATTTGATGGGCAGAGTCAGGCAGATCTCTGTGAGTCTGAGACCAGTGTGGTCTAATGGTGAGTTCCGGGACAGCTAGGGCGATGTAGTGAGACCCTTTCTCAAGAAACAACAGAAGGAGGAGGCAGAAGGAAGGGAGGAAAGAAGGAAGGAAGAAAGGGAAGACAGAACAGAGATTTGACATTTGACCAACACACAAGCACAAAGGGGTGAATATATGTGCCAGTGTGCATAAAACACACACACACAAATAAACAATAAATAGTTTTAAAGAAAACATAGTGAGATCCTGTCTCAATATAAAAAAGATTAGGGTTTAGCCCATAGATAGAATACTTACCTCATGTGTGAGGCCCTGGGTTCCACCCACAGCACAGCAAATAGTAGCATTGACGTGAGGCACCAGGAGACACAGTCTGTGAACTTCTAGTGTTTGGTGTGCCAATATAGGTTCATTGATTGTCATTACTATGTCACTGTTGTCTAGGATGTTGACAACTGGAGACTGCTGTTTATGGACATTGGTTTATTTTGGGGGGCTTATAAGAACTTTATAGTTTGTGCTCAGTTTTGCCATGAGCCTAAAACTTTTAGGGGAAACTGAGGCAGGGAGAGCACTATTTCGGAGCAAGTCTGTGCCACATAGTGAGATCTTACATTATAATTTCTAAAAATTAAAGTGGGCTGAGAATCCTGTAATCCTAGACTCAGAGGCCTGTGGCAGGATTACAAATTCAAGCCAATTTGGCTCCATAGTGGGGCCAAGTTTCAAAAGATGGTGAGAAATTAGTGATATAACTCAGGGGTAGAGCCCCAGCCCAGCATGCTTGATAACCTATTTATTAAATAAATAATAAATAGACTATTTTTTAAATCAATTTATCAGCTGGGTGGTGTTGGTGCATGCTTTTAATCCCAGCACTTGGGAGGCAGAGGCAGGCAGATCTCTGTGAGTTGGAGGACAGCCTGGTCTACAGAATGAGTTCCAGGACAGCCAAGGATACACAGAGAGACCCTGTCTCAAAAAACTAAAAAATAAATCAATTTATCTTTGGTAACTGGAGTTGTCAGCATTACCAGAGCAAAAGCTTCAACTTAGTGCCTGCCCTGAGAGAACACGAAGCCTACATACTTTCATTTTAAGTTACATATATATTTGTATATATACATGCATGTATGTATGTATGTATACCCAACTTTGTCCTGGCTGATCATGAGTCACAGAAAGAGCTGTGCTTGAAAATGCAGCTCAGTTGGTAGAGAGATTGTCTAGCAAGAAGAAATTCCTAAGCTTGATCTCCAGTACCACATAAACTAGCCGTGGTGGTACATGCCTATAATTCTAGCATTTGGATGCATTCAAGGTCATCCTTGACTACATAGGGACCCTGGGCTACATGAGACCCTGAAGAGAGAAAGGGAGTGAGAAAAAGAGAGAACGCTAAGGAACATGACTAAGAATACTTTGTAGGCGAACAGGCCCCGGGGTGACTCCCTGGGGAATTCCAGGTCTGGTTCAGTCTGGGCTTCCCCAGCCTGGCCTAAGACCTGCCTCTGAAGGAGTTCCTAGCCTGGTGGGCCTCTAGAAGGTTGTAAATCTGGTCTGCGGGTGGGAGGCCAAGAGGAAAGCAATTTCCATACAGCCCGCCTCACCTGCTGCCAGAATAAAGAAGAGCTAGATGTGGCCTGGGATCCCAGCACTTAGGAGGACGCAGGAGGTTAAAAAAGCTCCAAGCCAACCTCGGCTATGTAAGAAGTTCAAGGACAGCCTGGAAGAGGAGGAAGTAAAGAAACACAGGACCATTCAGCTCGATTCAGACATCGAAACCCAGAGAAGAGGACAGATCCCACGCTCCCAGCCCAGGTGGGTCCTTAGAGTTCCAGAGCCCAGCTTTTTGTTGAATCAGGAGCTGGACCTGGGTTACGAGGAGGCAATCTTCAAAAGCCAGGCTTGGTGGCTCATATCTGTAATTCTAGCAAAAGCAGGAAGATTTATGTTCAAAGCCAGCCTTGGGTACAGAGGAAGACCCTTTGTCAAGAAACAAAACACAGGAGACTGGGAGAATGGCTCAGTGGGCAGAGTACAAGCTGTGGAAGCATAAGGGGCTAAGTTAAAACCCCCTTCCACCATGTTAAAAAGCCAGTAAACCAGGCATTTGGAAGCAGGGACAGACTGTAGCTCCTGGACCATGCTGGGAGCCTAACGCTGACAGTGATCTTCTGGTTCAGGGAGGGAATCTGTCTCAAGGTAGTAGGACAGACAGGAGTAAAGAAAAATACTGATTATTTTCCTTTCACCTCTGAATGTGCACATATGGGGGTGTGCACTCATGTGCATACATGACACATCCATGTACACACATGCATGGACATATACACTCTCAGATTTTTGAAACGTAGAGCCAGTGAGATAGTTCAAAGGGTAAAGTTATTTGTCCCCAAGCCTGATGACCTGAATTTCATCATAGGGACTTACAAAGCTGTGGAGGAGAGAATCCATTTCCACAGTCTCCTCTGCCACACATGCACCATGGTACATGTGCACTTGCATAGGGGTGAGGGGACCGGAAGAGGGAGGGAAATTAAAAGCAGAGGCGGAGGAAGAGGAAGACCCCAAACTCTCCAGCATCCTGTGTGTGGGGTGTAGCACAGGAGATAGGGGTGGCCCTAACCACAGCCTTCCTCTCTCTGGTTGCTAGACTGTGGATGTGAAAGATTCCCAGAAGGCCCACATGTTAAAGGCTGGGTGCCCAGCATGTGGTGATGGAGGTGATAGAACCTTAGGACAGGTGAGCTGGTGGGGGAAAGTCACTGAAGGGGACTCCAACCCTTCCTTTCTCTCCGTTCTTCTGTCTCACCTTCTGTGAGGTAAGCAACTCTCTCCACCATATCCTCTCTTCTCACAGGCCCAGAGTAGTGAGGCCAACCAAGCAAGGATCACAACTGCCAAAACTGTAAGTCTAAGGTTATCTGTTTTCCTTACGATCTGTTTATGTCTCTGGGTGTGATGGTTTGTGCCTTTAATCTCAGCACTCAGGAAGTGGAGCTTTGTGTTTAAGGGCATCCAGATCTACATAGCAAGTTCTGGGACAGCCTGGACTACATACATCGTAAAACTCTGTCTCCAAAAAAAAAAAAAAAAAAGAAAGAAAAAGAAAGAAAAGGAAAAAAATTCTGAAAACAGAAACAAACCTCCATCTTGCAAAGCATAGTCCATCCTACCAGGAAGCTGAGAGGTTCCAGTGGCAGATCGCAACTACAAAGCTGTCACTTTTGAAACAGGACAAAGTGTACTAGATTGATTGACATCAAAGCATCACTCCCAAGAATGGGCGGAATTAAAACTGGGTGTAGTAGCACATGCCTATAATCCCAACACTCTGGAGTCTCAGGTATGAGGATCCTGAGTTTGGGGCAAGCCTAGACTATATAGCAAGACTCTGTCTCAAGATAAGATGTAAAAAGATACAGCTGTGATCGAAGCACTGTGGGGCAGTGGAGCCGGAAGGATCGGGAGCTCAAAAGCCTGAGCTAGGAGACAGTGTGTCTCAAAAAAAAAAAAAAAAGTGAACTGTGGCTGGAGAGATAGCTCAGGAGTTAAGAGAACGTCCCTATTACCAAGAACCTGGATCCAGATCCCAGTCCCCACAACAACCTGTAACTCCAGCTCCGAGGGATCCAATACCCTCTTTTGTCTTTCATAGGCTTCTGCAGTGGCAGATGCCTTTAAGCACACAGCTAAAGAAGCAGAAGCTGGTGGAGTTTGAGACCAGCCTAGTCTACAGAGTGAGTTCCAGGCCTACATGGTGATACCCTGTCTTGAAAAACAAACAAAAACAAAAAACCAAAACAACGAATAAACAAACAAAAAACCCACAAGCATACAAGTTGACAATTAAAAATAAGTCGACTGGAGCAATGGTGGGTAAAGGTATTTTTGTGCAAGCCTGACAGCTTGAAGTGCAATGAGGAAACTGTCCCCCAAAAGCTGTCTCCTGATCTCCCCTGCATGCCCCAGCATATGCACATGCGCACACCCCATCTCAATGCCACACACTACTCTACCCACACAAACAATAATAATACATTTAAATTTTAATATCTTATATATTTGTTTGTTTATTTTGAAACAGGGTTTCTGTAGCCCTGACTGTCCTGGAACTTGCTCTGTAGACCAGGCTAGCCTTGAACTCAGAGACTCACCTGTCTCTTCAGGGGTTAAAGGTATGTATCACCACCACTAGCTTAAACATAAGAGTAGGGTTTTTGTTAATGGTAGTTGTTTTGTTATTGTTGTTGTTGTTTTGAGACAGGTTAGCCCTACATAGATCAGGCTGGCCCTGAACTCACTAAAGCCTTTTAAATAAAATAAAATAAAAAGTAAAAGGGAGGGCAGAGGATATAATTCAAAGGTACAGTGCTTGTCTAGCATGCATAAAGCCCTACATTTAATCTCCAGTACCAGAAAAAATTAATTATATTTTTTAAAGAGGGGCACAAAAATGTCTGGCGTGGATCTGTCTCACTGCTCATCATGTCACTCTGGGCAGGGACAGGACAGGGTAGAGGGGACTTTGAAACCCAAATAACCTTGACCTAGACAACACTCCTCCTCCCACACTCACTGCCTCCAGCCCTGCACTTTGATAAGGCAGGTCAGTTCTCATGCCCCTCTTCTCCCAGCCCCTGAGGTTCTCTGCTGGGCCTCTGCCCTGGAACTGCAGCCCCACAATGATGAAGGCTGGGGGTGTTCTCTTGATCCTGCTTGGATTGCTCCTGTGGACAGAGCCAGGGACAGGTGAGTCCAAGGGCAGGGGCCTGCGGGGAGGGATACTTGCTTTGTTGAACCTTAGCAGGGCAAGGCTCCAGCTCTCAGCAAACTGGTATCAGGACACCATCACACATTTCCAACTTCCATAGAGTCAAGAAAGGGGTGCCAGAGAGGAGGCCTGGGAGCTAAAGTTAAGGGTAGCTTCCTGGAGAAGGGACTCACAGAACCAGGATCGGGGAGAGCTGGGTTTGACTGAGATGCAGAAAAGAAAAGACAGGGTATTTTAAGCAGAAAAAAAAGTTACAGAATAGATTGCCAGAGGAAGAACACAGATTCCAGACACTAGGGAACAGGGATTAAAATGACCTGGAGCCTCTGGGTATAGAAACACTTGTCAGTATCCCCAGAAAATGGAAGGCTCAGGCAGGAGAATAATGAGTTTGAGGCTAGCCCGGGATAGATAATAACATACACTATATAGCAAGCCCCTACACAGACAAAGCAACCTACTTTCCTAGATTCAAATTATACCTCCTGTACTTCCTGAAGCAGCTAACATGTCCTCCCCATTGCAGATGCTTCATCTGTAACAGGAAGCTAGTGTGATGTTTCTTACACTGTCCTGTGAGGATTAAAAAACTTAGCTATGTCACTGGGAGTGATCTCTGGCACATAGTAAATGTTTAAATAAACACTGGCAATTATTAAACAACCCCTAACTCCGCTGTGGACCTGGTAACCTAACATCTAGATTTCCTTTCTTTGAAAAGGGAAGAATCCATTCTCTTCCCCATGGGCTGTTTGTCTGTCCATCTGTCTGTGTGTGTCTGTTTCCTTGAGACAAGGTCTCACTTTGTAGGCAGGATGGGTTGGAAGTGTGTAGTGTAAGCTAGTCTTGAACTTGTGGTGATCCTCCTGCCTCAGTATTTTTGAGTGATAGGATCACAGGCGTGAGCCATCGTGTTCAGCTTCTTTGGTGTCCTGTGACGACTTCTGAAGCAATAATGAACATCTTGTGCACCAAGTAAGGTACAAATGATGGACCAAAGAAATCAGTGAGTTTGTTGGGGCTGCTTATGGGAATATGGGCGACTCAAATGCAGCTGCATCACCAAGAAGCCCATCTCCAGCAGAAATGATGACTCACGAAAGCTGCATTCCTGTAGCTCACTGCTGAACTTTCAGGCATCTTGGCTGGTGGAAGAGTCTCTTCTTCCTTATAGTTGCTGTTGCTTATATAACCTTGAGAGAGGAACCTCTTAATCTTTGTAAGTTTTAGGAGTTTCCTGAGACTTCTAATGTGGTTTATTTTCAGAGCCTTAGGAAGAGGCCTCAGGTTAAAGAAAATTGCTACATATCCCTTGTGTATCCTTCAACATACTTTTCTGTCCAAAACTGCCCAACTCTAATCTGTCACCAAAAACTGTCTATCTGAGCTGAAGTGATGGCCCCGTTGCCTTAGACAGTGCAATCTTTTTGCAGAAGCTGCGTATTCTGTTTCCAGCACCCACACTGGATGATTCACAACCACCAGTAACTCCAGCTTCAGTATATCCAAAACTTCTGGCCTCCACTTGCACATACTCTCCTTTCACACATACACACACACACACACACAATTAAAAATATTAAAAATAATAGTAATTTTAATAATTTATTTTATGTATGTGCATTGGTGTTTTGGATGCATGTATATCTGTGTGAGGATGTCAGAAACTCTGGAACTGTAGTTACAGATGAGTGTGAGCTGCCCTGTAGGTGTTGGGAATTGAACTTAGCTTCTCTGGAAGAGCAGTCAGTGTTTTTAACACTCTCCAACCCCAACAGTAATTTTAAATGATCGACCTTTATCCCATGTATGTAGACATTCTCCATGTTTTTATTCATTGTCAACCCTACACTAGCTGCTGCCTTTCTCACTTACCTCTCCACCATCTGCTTGTTATCTTTGTAAGTCCATTTCCATATAGTAGCACAAACAATCCTAGAATGATGTCTTGGTCTATTGTTGTAAATATGTGCCATGACCATAGCATCTTTTATAAAGGAAAGCGTTTCATCGGGCCTGGCTTACAGCTTCAGAGGTTTAGTTCATTATTAGAATGGTGGAAGGCAGGCACTGTGCTGGAGGAGTTGAGAGTTCTACATCAGGATCCACAGCATCAGGAAGAAGGGATAGAGCCTCTAGGCCTGACTTGGGCTTCTGAAACCCCAAATGCCACCCCCAGTAACACACTTGTTCCAGCAAGGTCACACCAACTAATCCCTCTCAAGTAGCACCGCTCCCTAAGGGGAAGGGTTCAAATACATGAGCCTACAGGGGATATTCCTACTCAGGCCACCACAAATGCCAACTGGCCAGGCCTCTCTCCTGCTCATAATCTTACCATGGCTTCCCAGTGTTCATAGGCAGTCCAACCTCCTTAACCAACAGGCAATAGTCTGGGTGCCTCAGTTTCCTCTTCTACACAGCAGTAGTGCTGGTCACAGTGGTGTTGGATGGAGGTAGAAACATTAGAAAAATGTGGCATGTACAGTGGAAAGTTCAGGAATAAGTGAAGCTGGTTGCTAGGTTGACACACTCTCTCTTCCTGCAGCCTCCCCCTTACCCCTGGTCATGGAATCCATGATCCAGGCCCTGACTGAGCTTGAACAAAAGGTGCTGGTGACTGAGGCCAATGGCACTGCTTCTGCATGGATCCTGTCAGCCAATAACTCCAGCCCCCACAATTCTCTTCATCAGCACTTGCTGTGGAAGGCACCAAGCCACAGCACAGCAGAGCCAGATCTCCACTCACTGAGCCCAAAGCTTCAAGCCCTGATTTCTGAGGTGGTCCAACATGATGTACAGGATGGGCAGGAATACGGAGTGGTGCTGGCACCTGATGGCTCCACTGTAGCTGTGAAGCCTCTACTGGTTGGGCTAGAGGCCGGCTTGCAGTGGCACAGTGTTACCAACTTGCCTTCAGACTGCCTGGCCACCCCTTGTGATGCTGGAGACACCCTGACAAACATTGGAGCCACCTGGCCAGGACTCATGGATGCCTCCACAGATGCCTCTTCTACAGATGTTGAAGCCACTTTACCAGAAAACAAAGCCAAGACTCCCACCACTGTGGACAGACTCCTGGCAGTCATCTTGGCTGAAGACTTGGGTCTGACATTCCTCCATCGTTCCCAGGCTCGAAGTCCTCCAGGCCTGGGGACTGAGGGTTGCTGGAATCAGCTTTCTGCCCCAAGGGTCTTCACACTGTTGGACCCCAAAGCATCCAAGCTCACCATGGCTTTTCTTAATGGTGCTTTGGATGGAGCTCTCCTTGGAGACCACTTGAGCAGGGTCTCCAGGCCCCAGCCACCCCTCAGCCACCTGCTAAGAGAGTACTATGGAGCTGGGGTGGCTGGAGATACAAGGTTCCGAAGTAACTTCCGAAGGCAGAATGGGGCTGCATTGACTTCAGCTCCTACCCTGGCCCAGCAGATATGGAAAGCCCTTGTCCTGCTGCAGAGGCTGAAGCCAGGTCATCCACAGTTGCAGAACATGAGCCAAGAAGAGCTGGCTCAGCTAGCCACGTTTGCTACCAAGGAGTTTACTGAGGCTTTCCTGGGTAAGGAGTTTCCCTGGCCCCTTGTAAATAGACACTCAGACCCCTGTGGTCAGTGGGATCCAGGGCCCAGGGAATCCAGTGGGGTACAGGAGAGTCTGTAGATAGGGACAGCTGCATGATCAAAGAAATACACGAGTTGATTCTTGAAGAATATATAATTCATCTGATTTATTTTTTTAAGAGGGGTTGGGGGTATAGCTCAGTTGGTAGGGTGCATGCATATGATGCAGCTTTCAAAGCCTATCACACAGTAAACTACATAGTGGTGAATTCGGGTAATTCCAGCTCTTACAAGGCTGAGAGAGGCCAGAGGATCAAGAGATATCAAGGGCAGCCTGAAATATATATATATAAAGGGCAGCCTGGGTTTTATGACACCCAGAACTCTAACACACACACACACACAGGAAGTGTGAAAGTCAATGCATGGGGTCTGATTTTTTTTTTAACCTGTTTTACTGAGACAAGGTCTACATAGCCCAGGCTAATCTTGAACTTGCAAATCCCCTTTCTTAATCTCTCAAATGCTGGGATTATTAGGAATGCACCATCATACTCACACTTTTGGGCTTTCTTCTCCTGGAAGTGGCAAGGCACATAGAGATTCCAAGACTATCATCTATCTACCTATCTCTGTCTGTCTGTCCTTCTATCTATCTATTTATCTATCTATCTATCTATCTATCTATCTATCATCTATCTATTGTGTGTGTGTGCCCTCTGAGCCATCTCCCTGGTCTAAAACTAAACTCTTGTAAAATCCTGGAGGCTAGAGGGATGCCTACAACAGATCTATTTTGATAGAGATTCAGTCTTCCAGAAGGAAATGCTTGATGATCAGAGTCTTCCTTGTTCCTGAAGGATGCCCAGCCATTCTCCCTCGCTGTCGCTGGGGAGCCGCGCCCTATCGAGGCAACCCAACGTCACTTCGGCTGCCTCTTGGATTCTTATATGTGCATCACACATACGTGCCAGCGCCACCCTGCATCACCTTCCAGCGCTGTGCCGCCAACATGCGATCCATGCAGCGTTTCCACCAGGACGTGCAACACTGGAGTGACATCGGCTACAGGTGGACCTGGCCTATGCCACTGTGGGAGAGGCTGGAAGGCAGAGAGTAAAACAAATGGGCGGAGACTGGCAAGTAGAAGTAGGAGTTTGTAGTGGGCATAGTCAAGAACCAGGATGTAGTGAGCAAAGTCCTGGATTGGGGTGGGGCTATGAATCCCGCAATGGATGGGGAGGGAAAGGAGAGAAAAGTGAAAAGGGACTTGACCAGTTCTTAGGGGTGGATTTAGAGAAGGTAAAGTCTTCGTTTGTTTCTCGAGACAGGGTTTCTCTGTGTAGCCCTGGCTGTCCTGGAACTCACTCTGTAAACCAGACTGGCCTCAAATTCAGAGATCCACCTTCCTCTGCCTCCCGAGAGCTGGGATTAAAAGTGTGCGCCACTACCACCCTGCTGCTTTTTTCTTCTTTTAATAAGACAAGGTCTCAAAGGTGGCCTAGAGCTTGCTATGTGGAAAAAAAAACAGTCTCGAACTCAGAGTTCTGCCTGCTAGGATTAAGGCGTTCCTTACCGTTCTACAAGAGAGAACGGTTTCTGGGATGGCACGTGGTGTTCAAATGATAGTAAATTAGATGACACAGAGGCAGTGAACTTCACATGGTGTCATATGGCTCAGGGACAGAACCTGGGGGCGTGGCCAGGTAAGGGGCGTTAACCGCCCTTCTGCACTTTATGTCCCATCCCCTCCGCAGTTTCGTGGTAGGTTCTGACGGCTACGTGTACGAGGGTCGCGGCTGGTACTGGGTGGGCGCGCATACGCGCGGCCACAACTCCCGCGGTTTCGGCGTGGCCTTCGTGGGCAACTACACTGGGTCACTGCCCAGCGACGAAGCGCTGAAGACTGTGCGCGAAGTGCTCCCGAGCTGTGCCATTCGCGCAGGCCACTTGAAGCCAGACTACAAGCTGCTAGGCCACCGCCAACTAGTGCAGACTGACTGTCCGGGGAACGCGCTCTTCAACCTGCTGCGCACCTGGCCTCACTTCACAGCGGTGAGTCTGCCTGTTTAAATGCCTGTCGCCCCTGCATCTTCGAAGCATGAACCAGATCCGTCCTTCAGACACTGCCTATGGTATCGTCTGTCCTGTCTATTCCAGCGACACAACTTTCAGCCCTGGCTCTGCCCCAGCCAGCTTGTCTTTTGCCTAACCCAACACTTCGGCTGGCACCCCTCATAACCTCAGTCTGGCCTTCATTACTCGTACAGGTTAGATTACAGACCTCCCACTGTGCAGCTCTCTCCCCCAAATCAGGCCACATCCACTGAAAGTCTCTCTGAGATTGTATAGCAAGCAGGCCACTGTTGCCTTTCTGATGCTCTCTGACATTCATGTCCAGGTGTTATGAGAGACTTCCGAGGGCTTACAAACCTCAAATAGAGTGCCTTCCAAAGAAACAATTCAATACAAAGTCCAACTTGGTTATTTTTCCTGGGGTTACTTACAGGAGTATGGATGAAGGGCTCCTTACAGGATCGGGGATGACTTACAGCTGTATCATGGAAATGGCCACATCAACATGAGTGCTGAGTCATAAAAGCTGTAACCTTGAAACTCTCTACATGGCTTGCAGGCAACTCACTAGCGGAGAATCCTCTCTGTGCAATTTTTGGCAGCTGTGTTGACCAGTCTGCCCCCCCCCCATCTTGTTCCCCAGAAGTAGTTTAAGCTTCCCTCTAACCAACTTTGATGGAATATTTCAGTTCATAAAAAAAATGCTAAGTAACACCAACACAATCTTGAGTTATAAGTTTACCCTTTTAAAAAGATGTACTTTGTTTGGGTCTGCATATGTGCATTGCATTACACATGTGTCAGTGGCAAAGGAGATCAGAAGGAGAAATTAGATCCCCTGCAGTCGAGTTTACCAACCTTTGTGGGCCACTTGACATGGGTGCTGGGAACAGGACCTGGGTCATCTGTAGAAGCAGCCAGGGCTCCCAACTGCTGACCCTCTCTCCACTCCAACTTTATCTTCTTATTTAAGCCAGGCATGGTGGTGCACATCTTTGATCTCCACATTCGGGAGGCAGAGGCAGGCAGACCTCTGAGTTCAAGACCAGCCTGATTTATAAAGCAAATTCTAGGAAAGCCAGGGTTGCACAGAGAAACCCTGTGCAAAAAAAAAAAAAAAAAAAAAAAAAAAAAAAGTTTTGCTTTACAAGACAGGGTTTCTCTATGTAGATCTGACTATTTTGGGACTTGCTCTGTGGACCAGACTGACCTCAAAGTCACAGAGATGTGCACAGCTCTGCCTGCAACACCACTGCCTGACTAACAAAACCTTCTTGATCTAGTGCCTGACTGCTTCCCCGAACGCTTGACAGTAGACCACATGGTATGATTACCCACCTCTACCTCCCAAGCTCCACACCCATCCCTGAAATATATCAGAGCCAGGAACTCCTGAGGAGTTTTGAAACTGAAGTTTCTCTTTCTTCAGGGCCCTGTCAAGACTGTTTGTTGCCTGATGATGCTCAAATAAAGCCCTCATCTGAAGAGCAATTGGTCTTGGGTCCTTACTACGGGACTTATGGCATCTTTTATTAATTTATGACAATCCCCAAGACAAACTTCTGCCTACACTACCTTATTCCAGGCCACCCAGCCTAGAACTCACTTGAGCCTCCCATTGAGAAGCCCTCTGTTCACACAACACTAACCTGAACTGTGGCCCTTTACCCCAATGACTGTCTCCAGAACCTCAGTCCTGTCTCTACCCATGTGTTGCTTTCCTCTGGTCATCTCAAACCTAAGGGTTCTTGATAGCCTCTGACTTCTCAAGATTCTTACATTAGAGTAACCTAGACACCAGTAGCCTCATCCCAGCCTCTGACTTAAAGCGCTATAACTGACCACACCAGGACAAGCCCATTTCCTGTGTCTGTTTTGGTTTGTTTGTTTGTGAAACAAAGACTGAAGGTCTAGCCCAAGCTAGCCTTGAACACACTAGCTCATGCTGGCCTCCATCTCAAGTGCTGTGATGGCATGGTTTCCAGGTTCTCCAGAACAGGGACCCTGGGACAGACACACCCCAGGGACCAAATCTACTTCTTTCTGTTTTTCGTCTCCTTAATGCATGTCTGTGTATGTGTGAGTGTATGCTCTGAAGTCAGTGGTATTTAAGGACTACTTCCTGTGTCATCCTTAGTAATCTACTTCCTTTGAGACAGAGTCTCTCATTGGCCTGAAGCTCACCAATCAAGCTAGGCTTACTGGCTTGTTAGCCTAAAGGGTCTTCTTGTCTCCAGATGCCCAGAGCTGGAATTAAAAGTTGCCACTTTGGCCAGCATCTTTATGTGTGTTCTGGGGATCAAACTCCAGTCTTCACATTTACAATGAAAGTGTTTTGATGATTGAGCCATTCCTCAATCATTATTTTGATTTTGAGACAAGGTTTCCCATTTGAGTCAAGACAAGCCCAGGAGGGATGATTTTGAACTTTCAATCCTCCAGTCTCTACTTATCTTGCCACTCCTTTTTATTAAGCTATTATCTGCCTGCCCTTACCTGCAGGCAGGTTTTCATTAATTTGATTTGCTTGGATTTTGTTTGTTTTAATAGGGACTTGTGTAACTTGAACTTTTTTTTTTTTTTTTGAGACAGGGTTTCCACTATGTAGCCTCAAACTCATAGAGGTTCAGTTGCCTCTTCCCCTAAATGCTGGGATTAAAGGCTAAACATATGGGCCACCATGGGTGGCCCAATGTTAACCATGACTTTCAAAATCATTTGCCCTCTGCCTCCCAAGTGTTTGGATTTCAGATGTTTGCTTGTCCACTACACCCAGATACAGTCAGCTTTGTATCCACTTCTTCACTTTGGGCCCCTATCCTTTCTCATACCCAAGATTCTATATCAAGAACGGCAGACCCAACCATATGTACACCCTAAGACTCATATTCTCTTATTTCTTCTAGGCTGTAAACTAAGAACACTGAGGGAGCCTTGGAAATCCACAAAGTACTATTTCTGATGATCCTTGAGCAGTCACAGACCATAGACCTTCAATAAAGGAAACGCTGAAAGAATATCTCTATGAGCATGGTCTTACTTTGGCTTTGTTCAAAAGCCAGCTCAGAGACCAAAATATAAGCAAAGTGTATGGCTCAGCTGGAGAGAACCTAGTTGACAAGAAGCTGTTTTGTTTTTGTTTTTGTTTTTCCAGACAGAGTCTCACTGTGTAGGCCTGGCTCTGCTGGAACTCACTCTGTAGACCAAGCTGGCCAAGAAATCACAGAGATTCTCCTGCCTCTGCCTCCTGAGTGCTGGGATGAAAGGCACCACCACTGTTCGGCCAAGGTTCTTGACCCTGACTCCAGCAGGACAAAATAGATAAAGCCAGATGTGGGAGCTCACATCCATACTCATAGCATTTGGGGGCCTGAGGAAGGAAGGAGGATTGATTTGAAGCTGTGGGTATTGAGGACTGCCACTTTATACCAATCAGTACTAGAGAGTCAGAATGAAGTGGAGATAGTTTATTTTATGACTTTGCAAAGTCAAACGCCAACAAAAATGGCAAGCTTGCTCTGTTAGGAGAAAAACTGTCATTTTTTATGATTATATTCAAAAGTCCTTCCTCCCTTTTTTCATGTATGTTCTTAGTCATCATGTAGCAAGCTGCCTGGATCTCCAATCCCAAGATAACCTCTGCTTTCAAAAGACGGTTAGCCAAAAGGCCACACAGGAAGGCACAGCTGTTAGGAAAAGGAACCCATTGCCGCCTACATACCTGAAACTTAAGCCCATCTCAGAGGCTTTAGATTGAAAATGAACCTCTGTATTTTGTTTCCCACCAAAGATAGAGGCTAACCACAGAATTAACAAAACAGAAACAAATAAATGAACTTTAATATAAAATGATAATTTGGAGGCAACCCTAGGGCTTCCTGTTGGGGAGTGAGAAATCAAAGCCTGAAAGAAAAGTAGCCATGGAAAGCAGTATTAAAAAACAGGCTCCTGAGAGCTGGAGAGATGGCTCAGAGGTTAAGAGCACTGGCTGTTCTTCCAGAGGTCCTGAGTTCAATTCCCAGCAACCACATGGTGGCTCACAACCATCGATAATGAGATCTGATGCTTTCTGGCATGCATGCAGACAAAATACTGCATACAATAATAAGCCTTAAAAAAAAAAAGGCAGGTTCCCACCTCACAGTAATAGAGCCTCCTTTAATCCTAATTCCAGCACTTGGGAGGCAGAGACAGGCAGATCTGTGAGTCTGAGGCCAGTTTGAACTTCACAGTGAGTTCCAGTGAGACACTGTCTCCAAGAAGAACAGAACAGAACAAACTCAGGTCCCCACTACAGACTAGCAGAACTCAGTTCCACAGAAAGACAGCATCAAACATACCCCTTACCATCATCCCTGAGCCAAGGAGGCAGAGAACCTGGGTCAGTGGTAGAGAGCCACTCTCAAGGAGTGTTAACACAATGGCACATTGGGTTGTTTGTCACATGATGAACATATTAGACCTCATGTCCTAAAAAGAAAAAAAATTCTGCAACAAAAATGTACCTGGGACTGTAGTTGAGTGATGCAATACTTACACAGTATATAGGGGCTCTAGGTTCCATCTCTAGCACTAGAAAAAAGGAAAGAAAAGAGAAAGTAAGAAGGGAAATGTTAGGAGAAGGCCTGGCGTGCAGCAAAATAATAAAACTGAAGAACTCTGCAGATACCTCTATAGTCAGAAGTTTCTGGCCCATCCTAGCTAGACCAGCAGTCTCATAGCCACTTAGTCCCAAATAATCACATAAAGGCTTATATTAATTACAGACTGTTTGGCCTATGGCTCAGACATATTACTGTAGCTAGAAGTTTCTGACCTGCCCCGGCCTGTAGTTCAGAGGAATCTTCCTACCCTCGGTCCTGCTGCTGCTTATAAAATAATTACAAACTGGCTTATGGCTTAGGCTCATTATCAGCTAGCTCTTACAACTTAACGCATTTTCATTAATCTGTTTTGCCACATGACTTGTGTTTCTTTATGTCTTGCTCTGTGACTCCGCCCTCCTTCTCCTTTATCTGTGTCCAGATTTTTTGCCTACCTCTAAGCTGCTTTGCCATAGGTCAAAACAATTCCTCTATTATCCAGTGGTAAATCAATTCACAGGATACAGAAAAACATCTCACATCAATATTACTATCTAACTCTTATACTTTAAGTTAGCCCATATTTCTTATTTATGTTTAGCCATGTAGGTTGATACCTTTTGTCGCAAAACAGCATTCTCATCTTCTCCTGGCATCTCTCCCCGACTCCACCCTCCTTCATCTTTATCTCTGCTTGGATTGCCCACCTGCCTCTAAGCTTCCTTGCCATAGACCAAAACAGCTTCTTTATTAACCAATGTTAGTAAAGCGTATTTACGGCATATAGGAATCCCACATCATACCTCAGCAAATAAGCATGAGGATCTGAGTTCAAATCCCTGCTACTCATGTTAGAAGCTGGGTGCTGCCAAATGCTCTTGTAACCCCAGTGCTGTGAAGGGTGGGTATGGATGATTGCTGAGCCTTGCTGGCTGCCAACCAAGTTCCAAGTCTGGTGAGCAATCCTGTCTCGAGGGAATAAGGTAGAGACTGTAGAGCAGAACATTTGACAACATATTCATCTGACCTTTGTAAATGACAAACCCCTCACTCCAATTTGGCAGAACATGGAAATAGCTCATGTACACAGTGAGCAGTTTGAATGAGATAGGTAGGCCTGTCTAAAGCATGTACATAGGAAAACAGAAACATCTGGCTATCCAGGACACTTGTTGGCTTTCACTACCTGCAGTACCCCCCTTCATTAGGTTGAGGATACAGTTCAGAGGTAAATGTCTGTCTGGCATATTTGAGGCATGGGGTTTCACTTTCAGCACTGCAAATAAAAAGTCTCCCTGTTTGATTCAGTCATTCTCCATTGTAGGAATACTCCATAACATCACTTTGCACCCTATAAATTATCATTTTAATAAAAATATGGCTGGGTAAGGGGCACATACCTTTAATTTCAGTTCTTGGGAGTCAGAGATAGGCTTTTTTTTTCTGTGAGTTTGAAGCCAGCCTGGTCTGTACAGCAAGTTCCAGCCCAGCTATGGCTACCTAGTAAGATCCTGTCTCAAAAATTAACTTAAACTTTAAAAAAAAAAAAAAACAGCCAGGGCTGGAGAGATGGCTCAGTGGTTGAGAGCACCATCTGCTCTTCCAGAGGACCCGGGATCGATTCCCAGCACCCACATGGCAGCTAACAGCTGTCTGTAGTTCCAGTTCCAGGCGGACACCGAGGCAAATAAATAAATAAAGAAAGAAAGAAAGAAAAAAAAAACAGCCATCATGTACCTTTAGTCCTAGTCCTTGAGAATCAGAGACAGGTGATCCCTTGCTCTGTAGATCAGGCTGGTCTTGAACTGGGAGATCTGCCTGCCTCTTCCTCCTGGGTGCTGAGATTAAAGGCATGTGCCCACCAGCACTTTCCTTGCACAATATCCCTTTTTCAAAGCAAGAGTTTCAGGACAGGCATAGTAAGGAGAGAAATAAGCAAGTCTGGGACCTCGAGCCTGGGCACCTAATGACTACCAACACTATATGCCCAAGAAGCCATCCTCACACTTCCCACTCTGTGAATCCAATTCCCCCCATACAGCGTACACCATGTACCCCAGGCTGGCTTCAAACTTATGGCATTCAATCTTCCTTTGTGCCCCTAATCAGTCCTAACATGTGGACACTGCCCCGTGGATTCTTGTTAGCCTTTGTTTCTTGTACTTAGTACAATCTTCTGCTTCCTTCTCGTGATTCAGATCACAAAGGTTACCTCTCTAGAGAAGCCTTCTCTAATTTTTTCATCCTGAGAAGAGAGGCATTTTTGCTCAACTGGTTATCTTTCATCCAGTATATCTACCTCCTCCCAGTCTTCCACACAAATTTATAACATCTCATTGAATTCAGAACCTGTCCCCTCCCCAGACTGTGAGTAGCAGGAGGACAGAAATCACATTTATCTCTCATCCCTACCCCGTCTAGCACACAGTCAGCACCCAGGAAACATTTGCCAAATGTGAGCTTTTAAAGCTTTTTTAATTATGTGTATCTGTGTACAGGTATGTGCGCTTGCATTGGTGAATACACTCAGCCTGGCTTCAGGTCATGTGGAGCTGGACAAAGAGATGGCTGGAAGCCACCTGTGCCATAACACTTCTTGCTTGACCTCAGAGCCGTCTCTCCAGTCCTTGAATGTGAGCTTTTTGAGACTGATACCATCATTCTTTTCAAATGAGGAAGTTCAGCGAGAGGAAATGACTTGTCTGAGGTCACAGAGAGAAAGAGGGTGACCAGCACTCCAAGCTGGGTCAGGATGGTGCTGACTCACTCCTGCCAAAACACTTACCCACCTTTTTGTTAATTTGTGTGTGTGTGTTATTTATTTTGTATGTACATGTGTACACATGGGCATGTGTCATGCAGAAGAGTGTCGGGGTCAGGGACAACTGTGAGAGTCTATCATCTCCTGCCATGTGGGTCGCAGGGGAAAACCTTTCATTCCCTGAGCTATCTCAATGGCTCCACCTCCTTTTCAAGTAAATATTTATCAAAACATCAAAGATATTGACTGGAAAGGACACCAAGATTCACCTCAAAGAGATGTCACAACACAGCATACTCATGCCATCAGCACTGAAACTCAAAAAGACAAGAGCATATTAAATTTATGTTGTATGTTCTCCACACTTGCATCGGGCAGCTAACAAACAGCTGTGGTTACAACACTAGGAGAATCCAATGCTTCTGGCCTCTATGGACACACACACACACACACACACACACACACACACACACACACACACGATGGGGGTGCACTGTAATACTTATCACGGTGATTAATCCCAGTATTGAGAACACTAAAGCAGAAAAGTCAGAGGTTCAAGGCCAGTCTGGGCTACATGTGTGGAAAAAAACAATACAGATCAGTTAATAAAGGGCTTGTCTAATGTAGATGAAACCCTGGGCTTAAGTAGGGAAATAAACCAAATGAAACCAAGCAAGCAAATAAAAAAGGCTGGATATCTAGTGCACACCTATAACCTCAGCACTGGGGAGGCACTGGCAGGAGACCAGCCTTGTCTATACACGAGGTTCAAGGCCAGCCTAGGACACAATAGACACCCATCTCAAACAAAACAAAGGAAACCATCTTCCCAAAAGTCTCCTCTGTGTCCTTACTCAACCACTAGCCCCTCTGAATGAGACTAATTCCCTGACTTTTTAAAAAGATTTATTTGTATTATTTTTGTACAAGTGTGCCTCTCTCTCTCTCTCTCTCTCTCTCTCTCTCTCTCTCTCTCTCTCTCTTTGTGTGTGTGTGCGCGCCTGTGTTACTTGTACTCATGCAAGTGTATACAGATGCCAAAGGAGGTGTGTGATCCCTTGGAGCAAGAGTTACAGGCTGTTGTTAACTGTCACGGGTTCTGAGAACTGAACAGGTTTTGGGTCTTTGCGAGAGCAGTGCACATGCTTCATGGCTGAGCCATCTCTCCAGCCCCAATTCTCTGACTTGTAGTAACCTCCTGCCTCAGATCCATAAGTGCTAGGTTTTTAAGTCTGTGACCCCACTCCCAGCAAGGGTTGCAACTCTATATGAATGGACTCACCCAGTGAATCTCTTAAGCACTGTGATTCTCCTGACATCATTAGTTCAAGAGCTTACTTTTGTTATGTGATACTCTTCAGTGTGGATACTCCATTGAGTGTTCCTTCTGCCTTCAGTGAACAACTGCTTATTTGAAGATAGTAGTTGCAGTGTTGGTGGACATGTCTATTGGACATTTTTGTAGACAATCATAACGGGAGGATAGGGATTGGTAGTAAGGCTCAATGAGTGCTACAGCTGTTGCTGAACATGCTTAGTCTTTGGTAGTATCCTAACACTGGAGTAAGGGAGTGTCCAGTCAAATCTTTACACTCAAGAACCAAGAGTCTAAGGCTAGTCTGAGTTACACATGCGGTGAGCTCAAGGCCCAGTCTGTGCAAAAAAAAAAAAAAAAGTTAGGTGTGTGGCTCAGTAATAGAGCATCCTCTGGCCCTAGGTCCCACTCCCAAGGTAGAGGAGGGTAGCAAATGGCTCAGAGGGTAATGGCACTTGCCATATAAGCCTAGAAACTTGAGTTCCATCCAGGGATCTCACTTAAATGTAGAAGAGAACTAACTGGCCATGGTTGGCCTCTGACCACCGCATGAGCACTGCGGCATCCACACACATTAATAATAAATGTTTATTCTTTTAAAAAATATATACATTCCAAAATGGGCGGTGGTGGTACATTCCTTTAATCCCAGAACTCAAGAGGCAGAGGCAGGCAGATCCCTGTGAGTTGGAGGCCAGGTTGGCCACAAAGAGTGTTCCAGAACAGCAGAGCGGTTACACAAAGAAACCTTGTTTCAGTAAACCCATCTCTCAAATAAATAAAATCCATTCCATAAAATCGTGACAGCTTCCCTACACAGGTGAATCCTTCCACGCGCTGGCCAGCAGATTTCGGAGGGGGGCGGGGGCTGTATCCTTGTCAGCCACCATTTATCTAGCATGCTCCCATTTCACAGAACGCTACTGAAGCTCAAAAAGAGAAGTATGTCCTCGCCAGAAGCCAGCACTGCCACCTCTCTTCCACACCCCCACCTCCGCATCCTGCCCCCATCATGCCCTCCCAGCCTGACTGTAAAAGGGGCGGAGGGGGAGCAGGGTCACGTGGAGCTAGGTTCCGAGGAAGGAAGCTAGGCACAGTGCAGAAGGCTGCTGATTTGGGGACTGGCCAGGAAATCAAGGTAAGAAAGGGTGTGCGTGTGGCACCCTCCAAAGTGTTCCTTGGAGGCAAAGATGAGAAGAGATCGGGCAAACAATGCGCAGAACTGTCACCTTCTGGTCCCGTAGCAGAAACTCCGCCATGGACCCCCGGTTGCCGAGTGAAGCCGCCGGAACGCAGCCCGCGCCACTCTCTCCTCTGACATCCTACCGCTGGCACACTGGAGGTGGAGGGGAGAAGGCTGCTGGAGGGTTCCGCTGGGGCCGCTTCGCGGGCTGGGGAAGAACCCTGAGCCATCAGGAACCCATGGTGAGCAGCCAGACAGCCCCTCGATCTCTATTTCGTCGGGTCCTCTCTGCACCCCCCAAGGAGTCGCGGCCCAATCGGCTCAGGCTTTCCAAGACCCTGTGGGGGAGGCACAAGAACGAGGCACCGCTGGAACCCAAACCAAATCCCAAGGCCCCAGGTAGGTTCTCCCCCACCAGAGCGGGGACAAGGCTGGGTGGCCGGATGCCTGGGTGTTTGTCTGTCAACCTAGCATCAGCCCTCTAGACACAGGAAGTTGTGGGGAGTATGAAAGCCCAGCAGGAAGCGGCTGGGGCCCCCAGCAGCCCTCATCTCTTCTTTCCCCCTAAACTAGGGTGAAGGAGACTCGTGGGACGTGTAGGCAGCTGGGCTTCAGCCTGAGGAAGGGGCATTGAACAGTCGCATCTTAGTACTGTCTGGATGATCAATGGCTCTTGGCCCTGTTGGTTGTCTCCTGTATCCAACTGGCCAAGGCTTTGACTGGATGTGGATCTCAACTGCCTTATAACCTACATCTTACTTTGATTCTTTGAGTCTGAAACTCTCCATCTCTATCTTGAAGAGCACAATCATTCATTCAAACAGATGTTTGCTCATTCATTTTGTATGTGTGTGCCTGAATGTGGACATAGTTCATCCCCCTTATCACAGCACTTTTGTTGAGGTCAGAAAACAACCTGCCTGTATTAATTTATGTTGAGGGGCAAGCCATGGGTCCAGTGAGGGGGAGGGTGGGTCCTGGGGATCAAACTAGGGGCAAGCCATGGGTCCAGTGAGGGGGGGGTGGGTCCTGGGGATCAAACTCAGATGGTTAGCTTTGGTAACCTTCTGAGCTGTCATGCTGATTCAAACAGAAGGTTTTGTTTTTTGTTTTGGGGTTTGTTTTGTTTTGTTTTGTTTTTGAGCATTAAATTGGTTCTAGTCCCTAACTGAGGCACTGAGGACAGCTGTGGGCAAAGCAGAAGACACTCCCTGCCCAGTAGAGTTCACAGAGTAGTGGGGGAGGGAAGTAGTTACACACACACACACACACACACACACACACACAGAGTCAATGTGAAGATGATAAATGCTGCTGCTGAGAACCGGGAGACTAGTGGACACTGACGATACGAGCCCAGGACCTAGCATATACTAAGACACCCATCAGTAAGAAAGAGTTAGGGCTGTGGATGTGGCTCAGTGGTAGAGCACTTGTTTAACATGGGAGAGGCTGTGGGATTGTGGGTTTTATACCCATCACCAAGAAAGAAAGAGAGAAAGAAAGAAAAGTTGTATGTATTGCCCCTACTGGTGAAGCAGGGTAGAGAATAAATGGAAGATTCAGCCCTTCTTCCCTGGAAGCTCAAGGCTAATTCAGCTCTTTCTTAGAAATTCTTGTTCAGACACTCCTTTCAGCTTGGCTGGGTGAAATTCAAACATCGGTTTAAAACCTGATGCAAATGTACCCTTTCCAGGTGGGGAGGGAAGTCTTCCCTGGCTTACTCTACATCAGCCAGCGCCACCTCTCCAAGAAAGACAACTCCCATATACTTTCAGTTTTCTTTTTTTATGTAAGAGATCAAGGCTTCTGCCTCCTCATTCTCATATTCTCTCCCTGCCTCCCCTTTTGGGATAAATCTCAATTAGTAGTGCAAACTGGCCTGAGACTCATCATTCTCCTAGCTCAGCATCTCAGGTTCCTGGCATTAGAAGTGTGTTCTTGGATGCTCCGCCTTGCCCGTGCCCGTGGTTAAGAGAAGAATGATTGTGTTAGAAACCTGATTTAACCACTCAAGAGCTGTGTGATTCTGGGTGGGCCACTCAGTCTCTCTGGGCCTTAGTTCTAATGCCCTTTTGAAGGGCTTTTGAAGGCCTGAGTGAGAGAAGGCATGTAAGGTGGTAAGCTCAGTACTGGACACAGAGCTGGTGGGCTGTGTACACTTCCAGGGTTGGTGAGAACAAACCATACAGAGGTAGAGATTTGCCCAATAACACTCAGCCTGACATGGTAACTGAACAATACATCTTTGCTACATGCACAAGGGCTTCAGAGGGAGAAAGGGGAGAGAGAATGAAATCAGCATCCCCTTCTCTTCCCAGAGCCAGAGCTGGTGTTGGAAGCATCTGTTGCAAAGATCCCTGAGGCTCCCACTCCAGACATCCCTGTCTTGGACATTGGGAGCTTCACCCTGCTTGAAGGAAGGCTGGTGCAGCTTGGTGAGGAAGAGGTAAGAAAGAGTAAGGAGGGTGAAGGTAACTGGACAGATGCAGTGGCAGAGAGGTAAACATCAGAAACATATGTGCCACCTCTTGTCTGCCTCCCCTTTCTGACTGCCAACTTCTGTGGGAGAACAGGGTTCTCACCAAATCCGGATGGGAAGTGCCAGCTCAGAGAGCAGCATTCATGCATCCATGGGGAGCCTCAGGGATCCAGGTAAATTTGGGAGCCTGTAGAACTTGGGGAGATTTTCAGAGGGATTGGTAACCTACCATGCTTTGTATCCTTAACCTCCTTCCTCTGACTACCCACAGATAGGACCCCTGGAAAAACTGAGCCGGAAGCTACTGGTTCCAACCAGGTCCACAATGTTCGGGTATGACAGCCAATGTGACAGTGTGGGGGAGTGGCCAGGGTGAACAAGGTCTCTCAGACCTGAGCCTCAAACATGCTTTACCATCAAACTAAATCTGGACACAAATACATATAAATATGCATATATGCATATATATATGTAATAAGGCTAGGGGTGGTAGTACATGCCTATCACCCCAGTACATAGAGACAGGATTGCTTAGGCTCCATTGTGAGCATACTGAGACTGCACATACACACGCATCCACATGAAAAATGACAACTATTTTATGATTCTCCTACCTCTACCTCCTGATTAGCAGGAATTATAGTCCTGCACCTGACCAGGAGAAAAGGAGATCATGGGAATGTCACTGGCCAGC
The DNA here is from genome assembly GCA_004025045.1 of Sigmodon hispidus. Classification (NCBI taxonomy): domain Eukaryota; kingdom Metazoa; phylum Chordata; class Mammalia; order Rodentia; family Cricetidae; genus Sigmodon; species Sigmodon hispidus. The sequence continues at coordinate 57,736 of PVIH01007880.1, forward strand.
TCTTAGCCTCTGCATCTGTTTGTTGAGTAGAGCTAATGGGAAAATTCCTGTCTGTTTTTGTTTTGTTTGAATATATATTGGGGGTGTGGAGGTTTTATTTGTTGGTTTTTTAGATAGGATCTCTCTATGTAGCCATGGATGTACTGGAACTCACTATATAGGCCAGGCTGGCCTTGAATTCACAGAGATCCAACTGCCTGTACCTCCTGAGTCCTGAGATCAGAGGTGTGCACTACCACACTAGGCTTTTATATAAATGTATTTGATTTTCAAGACAGGGTTTCTCTGTGTAACATTCCTGCCGCTCCTAAAACTCACCACCCAGCTGGGTTTTATATTTTTTAAACAGTGTCATACTGTAATCCAGAATTTTCTGTTACTTGGTAGACAGCTCATGCTGGTCTCTAACCTTCAGCAATCCTCCTGCATCAGCATCCTGAATTCTGGGATTATAGATGTGGACCACCACACCCTGTTCTTTCTCTATTTTACAAGGAATCTATAGAGAATTTAGGAAAGTGAGTGATTGGCACTTTGGAGATGCAAGCTGCTGGGGCTAGGGGATGACTCAGTGGGCAAAACCCTTGCCAAGCAAACATACCATAGTGTAGATCCTCTGCACTGTACAAACGCTAAGTAAGTGTGGCTGCCTGTAAGTCTAGCACTTGGAAGATGGAAACAGGGAATTCCCAGAACAACCCAGCAGCTATCAAATCTGCGAGTTCTGGGTCCAGTGAGAGACTCTGCCTCCTAGTAAACAGTGCCTAGGGAAGAAACTTTTTGTTTGTTTTCAAGACAAGGTTTCTCTGTGTAACAGCTCTTGGCTGTCCTGGAACTTGCTTTATAGATCAGGCTGGTATCAAATTCATAGAGTCTCCTGCCTCTGTCTCCTGAGTGTTGGGAATAAAGGCCTGTGCCACCATGTCTGGCTTTGAGGAATATTCTTGATGTCAGCCTCCAGATTACAAATACACACATATGCACACATACACATCCTATACAAGGACACATGAAAAAATATTGTAGACATAAGAAATGGAAGCCTGCCTGCTTTACTGAGTTTCAACACAAAAAAAAAATATTTTTATTTTCCTTCTTTCAGTCTCTTTTTTTGGATATTGGATGAAAGCCTATACATGCTTTCCCTGACACTCTAGGCTTTTTCAGCAGCCCCGCCCCCTTATACATGCAGATGTTTGCTAACCTCTATTAGTGAACATACTGGTTTTCTTTTTTTTTTTTTAACTTTATTTATTTATTATTTATTTATTTATTTGCCTTGGTGTTTTGCCTGGAACTGGAACTACACACAGTTGTTAGCTGCCATGTGGGTGCTGGGAATCGAACCCAAGTCCTCTGGAAGAGCAGACGGTGCTCTTAACCACTGAGCCATCTCTCCAGCCCCCAAAAACACTAACTTTTGAGTTAGTGTTTCTTGGACACTAACTCAAAAGGCATGACTAGGGGAAGAAGGGAGGGAGGAAAGGAAGGGGGATGAGGGAGGGAGAGAGGGAAATGCAAGCTGCTGGGCAGGGGAGATGACATCAAGATAGCTCTTGATTTAAGAGCATTTGCCCCTCTCCAGGCCCTGAGTTAGACTCCCCAGTTTTGCAAAATGTCTCCTGGTTACAGATATTAATGCAGTCTGGACATGAGCCAGGGTCCATCAAGACCTAAAGGATACTCTGGGAGGACAGAGTTGAGGAGGGAACACAGGGTGTGCCCAGCTCACATATCTCTCTGCCCCCTTAGGGGTTACTCAAGAGGCTGAAGGAGAAGAAAAGGGCCAGGTCAGAGCTGGGAGCCCATGGCCCTCGAGATGGGTAAGAGTATCTGGGAAGCTGGAGGGCTTGGAGCGCAACAATATGCCAGTCTGCACTTCTTTCTTATCCTCACCTTTACCCGGCCATGTTCTCCCTATTCTGTCCCATATCGGATGAACTTGGGGCTATTTTCCTCTTGGTTGAAGGGTGGGAGTGGTCTCTGGGATAGACGCTAACTGAACACTGAATCTGGGAGCTCCAAAGAAGGCGTGGAAGGTAAGCCATTATAAGGACTCACCGAAAGGAAACAGGACATCAGCTAAGATGACTAGTGATTAGAAAGCTAAGATCTGAGTGAAGAGGAATGATTATGTGTCCCCTTTCCTGGCTCCAGACCCCCCAGTGCTCTGGGTTCCCGGGAATCACTGGCTCCACTCTCTGTGCTGGATCTGGGTGCTGAAAGGGATGTCCGAGTCTGGCCATTGCATCCAAGCCTCCTGGGGGAACCACACTGCTTCCAGGTAAATGAGGAACCTACCTTCGCCTCTACTAAACTCTTGGCTCCACTCCACGTTAGCCTCTATTAAATCATTGAATCATGTACCCAATAGGTAACCTGGGCGGGCGGGAGCCGCTGTTTCCATTGTCGCTCTAACGCTGAGAGAGACCGTTGGATCGAGGACCTTCGTCGGCAGTTTCAACCCAGCCAGGTCATTGAGGGGGGTGGGAACTGATACAGAAAGCCCTTCTACAAGCCAGGACCTGGACCTTACACGCCACCCCATTTGCCCAAAGCCTTCTGTGAAACACATTCGCCTAATCCACACCTATGCAACCACTACCGCCATTAATGACTTAACTCCCGCATCCTGTTCTGGATTTATTTGCTCCTCAAGTCCTTCCTACCAAGTAGTCGCCAAGTCCTCACTCCGGGGCTATTTCTTTTATATCCTAAACCCTAATGTGTTCTGCTTAGCGACTCCCAGACATTCGTGGCCCCAGCCTCTTCCCTAAGGGGTCCTGCGAATTCGGGCGGGTAAGCAGGCAAGCGGGCAAGGCTCCGGATCGCTATGCGCATCTTGGAGCGTAGACACCTCGGAAACACTTCTATCCCACTCCTGCACGCAGGACAACGTGGAGAGGCAAGAGACGTGGCTAACTGTTTGGGTGCACGAGGCCAAAGGGCTGCCCCGAGCAGCAACATCTGGAGTGCGTGCGGAGCTGTGGCTGGACGGGGCGCTACTGGCGCGCACTGCTCCGCGGGCCGGCCCAGGTCAGCTCTTCTGGGCGGAGCGCTTCCACTTCGAAGCGTTGCCACCAGCCCGTCGCCTGTCACTGCGGCTGCGCGGAGCAGGCCCGGCAGGTGCAACCGTGGGCAGAGTGGCAGTGGAGCTGGACGAGGTGAGCATTCCCCGTGCACCCGCTGCGGGCCTGGAGCGCTGGTTCCCGGTGTTAGGGGCGCCGGCTGGCGCGGCACTGCGGGCGCGGATAAGGGTGAGGCGTCTGCGCGTGCTGCCGTCTGAGCGCTACAAGGAACTGGCCGAGTTCCTCACCTTCCACTACGCTCGCCTTTGCGAGGCACTGGAGTCCGCTCTGTCTGCACAAGCCAAAGAGGAGCTGGCAGCCGCCATGGTGCGCGTGCTACGGGCCACTGGCCGGGCGCAGGTGAGAAGTCGTATCTACTACGCAGATAGATGATGGCCCAGAGCGGACAGATAGCGCTTTCTGAATTGAGGCAGAGCACCGCGAGGGACTGTGCATACACTTAACCAATGAGGGATGACTCCCGAGCTTCAACTACTTGCGACCAGTCTGGAGTTTCAGGTGCTAGGGATGCAGCCTTAACTTGAACTTCATCTGAGAGGGGTGAGGTCTGAACTTCAGCGAGAGGGAAAGGGCAGGAAGTGAGCCTCTATGCTATTAGGCTCCATTTCTGCTCTGAGAAGTTAAAGTTGTCCCTTCAGCTAAAAGCTGAACGCTGTGCCTGAATATCAGCAAGAAAGGACAAGGCCTTTGCCTAGGTATGAAAACGGGGCCAATGGTTGGGATTCTCAAGTTCAATGTGATCCCTGTCTTCCATAGGCATTAGTGACAGACCTAGGCACTGCAGAGCTGGCGCGCTGTGGGGGCCGTGAAGCACTGCTATTCCGAGAAAATACTTTAGCCACCAAGGCCATTGATGAGTACATGAAACTGGTGGCACAAGAGTACCTCCAGGAGACCCTGGGTAAGCTGAGAGAGAGGTTAGTGCAAGAGGTCCAGGAAGCCCAGAGTGGCCTGTCTTCTGGGAGTGAATAGTGTCTTGGGGTGCTAGGATTTGGGATGGGAGTAGAGAGTTGCTACTTTTCCAAGGTGCTTCCAGAGTAAGTTAGAGATAGGGTTGGAGGCTGGGTGTAATGTGTCTGGGTTTATGATCTTAGACTGTCTGTTCTGGACCGTAGGGGAAGTTGTACGGTGTCTCTGTGCCTCCACTGAGGACTGTGAAGTGGACCCCAGCAAGTGCCCTCCACCAGAGCTGTCCAAACACCAAGCTAGACTCCGAAATAGCTGTGAGGAAGTTTTTGAAACCATCATCCATTCTTACAAGTGAGAATCAGGGACTCAGCACTCGAGTCCAGCCCCTGCTTCTCAGCCACTGTGCTGCCCTGACCAACCAGCAAAATGCAGGGCATGCAATTAGATATGATTTAATATCTGAGATATGCTTATGTCAAAGTCAAATTTAACTGCCCCGGTTTTATTTGTTGTATCTGGCATACCCTCCCTACATTCATGCCATACCACCTATCCCCAGGTAACCTAACGTCCCACTTCCTTTGCCTTTAACCACAAGTGATTCTGACTGGTTGGTTAACCTTGGTAAACATAAGATTTTAATTCCAAGTGATGCATATTCCTAATCCCACGTCCCCGTATCCCAAATCTCATGAAACTGATTATAGGAAACATGAGCATCATATTCCTTAGCTTCTGACCCTAGGATAACTTGCATGCTTAATCCTATGACTTATGATCCCAGGTAACATTGTAACCCTTACCTCATCTTAAGTCATATTATACTCAGTCACTTTATACCTCACTCTCATGTGGTATAACTATACCTCAAACTGATGACCTCTGTTCCCATGTGATCTTGTCTGCACAGATCTAAAAGTAAGACTCTAGAGGTTGCCACACTTATGTTGTAAGTTCGTAGCCTCTGGAACCCAAGCACCAAGTACTATCATCTCAGATATCCCCAACCTTGCAACCTAAACAACAGGTTCAATGAAAAGAAAGCACTCGCGTGCTTTATGAATTATAGATAAGCCATGTAGTGTTTCCTATACACCTGACTTCTGGACTTATAACCTTAACCATTCATGATCTTTATGTCTCTATCCCTCCTCCTCCTCTAACCATTGCCTCTTCTGCCCCAGCTGGTTCCCAGCAGAGCTGGGCACTGTGTTCTCAAGCTGGCGAGAAGCATGCAAAGCACGTGGCTCCGAAGCACTGGGTCCCCGACTGGTGTGTGCCTCCCTCTTCCTAAGGCTCCTATGCCCTGCCATCTTGGCACCCAGCCTCTTTGGCCTGACACCAGAGCACCCGGCCCCAGGCCCAGCCCGAACCCTTACGCTCATCGCCAAGGTCATTCAGAATCTTGCCAACCATGCTCCGTAGGTGCTGGGAGAATGTGGGGATAATGATAGGGTTAGGAAGTAGGGGTTGACTGGTATCTGTCATGACTCAACCAGTTTGACTCCAACTCAGGTTTGGTGAAAAGGAAGCCTACATGGCCTTTATGAACAGCTTCCTGGAAGATCATGGACCAGCCATGCAACACTTCTTGGACCAGGTGGCTGTGGTGGATGCAAATGCCACACCCAATGGCTACCAGGGCAGTGGAGACCTGGCCCTCCAGTTAGCAGTTCTTCATGTCCAGCTCTGCACAATCTTTGCTGAACTTGACCAGGTGTGACCTGAACCCAGAACCCTGGATGCAGGGTAGAAAGGCAAAAAGGCTGGAAGGCACTGATGCTAGAGGGTTCACAGGGCATCTTCCTTGCATGCCTTGACAGACAACCCAAGATAGCTTGGAACCACTGCCCACCATACTTCGAGCCATAGAAGAAGGTCGACCTGTTCCAGTGTCTGTGCCAATCTGTCTTCCCCGGGTCCCTGTCCAGGTCCATTCCAGGTAACTTCAAGTCTGGCCTAGGTTTGCATGGGAGGCAGGAGGGCTTTCTATGCTAACATGAACAATGCCAGGAGCAGGGTCATGTTGGGGTCAGAGGTCAGAGGCTGGGGAAGGCATCACATAACGAGGCAGGTAGAGGACCTGTGTGGTCAAAGGGCAAATATTCACAGAATCAGATAGAGTCCAAGATTAGGGCAGTCATGTTAGATAGAGATCAGGAAAGAGGCACCTTCAGAGTTAGGAAAAGCAGCCTTGAGGGTGTGTGTGTGAAAGCGTATGTTAAAGGTTACAGATGGGGTCAAATCAGGGGTCTGGTGGAGACAAGATGTTACAAAGATCAGAAGAGCAAAGGTCAAGCTTAGAGCTTAGGACAAATAAAACTAGTCATGCATGGGGTCAGTTTTTATCAAAAAGCCAAGAACAGGGTCAGTTCAACTCTAGGGGTTGGGGAGAAAATAGGTCCAATTGGGAGGAAAGTGGATACGAGAGCAGAGGTGGATGCCAGGATCAGGCTGGGATCACAGTTATGGAAAGGGTTAGGGCAAAGTCAGAAGTCAGAGCCAAAACTAGAGAGGAAGAACAGATTAGATTGGGATGGTAGACAGAAGTTAAGGACAGTGTCTCATCAAAGTCATAGGTCAAAGTGTGGCCCTAAGAGATAGAGTTATACTGATTTTTAAAAAGTGACGTCATTTCTGGCTCTAGTCTGGGGTAGAGTCATGTCCGGGACCAACTGAGGGTCTAAACTTCCACATCCCACCTCCAGCTTCTCTTCAGGGGAGAAACCCGGTTTCCTGGCACCCCGAGACCTCCCCAAGCACACACCTCTCATTTCCAAGAGCCAATCTCTGCGTAGCTTTCAAGGGGCCGGGAGCTGGGCCCGTCGGCGGCCAAATGAGGACCGGTCCCAGCGGCAGACGCGGCCAGTGCAGCGCACACAGAGCGTCCCTGCCAGACGGCCTCGCCGCCGCTGCCCTTCTACAGGTCCCAGGCCAAGACTCAAAGACTCACTGCATACTGGCTCGGCACCAGGCAGACGAGCCTGGACTGGAGCTTCTGCCTCACTGCCTCGGAAGCCATCGGTGCCATGGCAGCGCCAGCTAGACCAGCCCGGGGACCGATACCAAGCTTCGGGAACCCACCGACCAATGGGCAAGGTGACATCCGGTCCAAATCCTAGCTTGGGCGTGGGGTGGGCTGCGGATAGAAATAGAACTAAGAACCTTAGGACTCATCTAACCGACTCTGAGACTATTTCCCTCGCACTACAAATTCCTTAACAGGGTAGGTAGAAGGATGGTAAAATGAGGAGAGACTTGAGAATGGGTCGGATTACAGCTGCTATCTCCCCACAGCTAGCAGAGATACAGTGTGAGGTGGCTGCACTCCGCGAAGAACAGAAAACTCTGTCCCGTCTGGTGGAGTCTCTGAGTACCCACATCCAAGCCTTGACAGAGCAGCAGGAGCAGCTGCGGTGTCAGCTGCAGGACTTGGACTCCAGACTGGGAGCTGGGTACGTCCCGCCTTTCCCCGGCTTAGAACGCTGCCTCTTTCTTCATCAGGGCCACCCCAATTCCAACCTCCCGCCAAAACCGGACCCGCCCCCAGACCTTAACGGCTCCATCTCCTAGATGAGCAACCTCCAAGTTACTAGCCTAGCCCAGTCGTCCTTCTCCCCGACTCCCGGCTGCCGCTATCTCACGTCTGTCTTTGGATGGTCCTTTTACTTACTCAAACCCCTTCAAACAGTCCCTCCTAACCCGATTGGGCCACCTAGGCCCTTCCCTCCCATTGGTCAGTCTCCGCCTTCAAATGGTGATTGATTAATCCATCTTTTTTTCTCCCTCTTTTTTTTTCCCCTTTTGTGAAACAAGATTTAGCTATGTAGCTCAAGCTAACCACGAACACTCCATCCTCTTGCCTCAGCCGCCAGAGTGCTAGAGTTAGAGGGTTGCACCACCCCCAACACGTGGCTAGTCTTTGCATCTTAGCTGTGACAGGCTCTCAACCAGACCCTGCTTCAGACACATCCTGCTCTCTAATCTGAACAAACCCCAGCTCCACTTCAGGCCCCCAACCACTGGATCCTTGGCTGTCCACCCAGGATGAAAGGGGGTTTCTCAGCTTTTGACTTGTTCCTTCTTTTGCTCTGACCTCCCACAGGATCTCAAAGTTGGATTCTGAGGGTGGTCTTCCAAGAAACGAAAACCACAGGCTGAAGAGTCTGGTGAGACTCTTGCCTGAGGCTGGAGGGGAGTAGGGAGTCTGTTTGGCGAACACCCCCACCTCGACTCCAAACCCACTTGCACTGCCTTCCCAGGAGCACCGCCTGACTGAGATGGAAAGTACTCAGGACCAGCTGAGGAATACCCTCCACAGCCTACAGCTTCTTTCAAGGACCCCAGGAGTCTGGAGCCAGCCCCCAACTCACAAAACACCATGCATCAATGGAGCTGAGCTGCCAATGGGCACTTGAGCTTCTCATTTTCTACTCTACGTGGTCTAGAAGACAAGAGAGCCACTGCAGAAGATTCTATGCCTCTGCCTCAGCCCTTCATGTTATTAGCGGGGAACAGAGTGGGAGGGGCCAGTCACTCTGATACTGTGAAGTTTCCCAGTAAGTATCCATTTCAGTAAAAACACTGACTTTTGGGCCCCTACAAGCGATTAACCTGAATCCTTACATAATTTGAAGTCTCCCCAAGACAAAAGAAATAGACTCTCACCATTGCTGTGATCTAGACCATCACTCTAGAAGATTCCATTCTCTCATCTATAAAATATATCTAGAATTCTCTACATAGTGGACAACTCTTAGTTAAAAGTATTCAATAAAAGGTATTAATCACTGTTATGGGAAGTACCTGCTTTTCAATGAAGCACAGATCCCCCACCTTCCTCACCCTCTGTCAGTATCTCAAGCCCCAAGTGACAGAATCTTTCTAGGTTCCATATTATCATCCAGGCAGGAAGGGCATGTGTAAGGTGAGAATACAATTGAGTTCTGAGGCTAACTGGGTAAATGGGCAAGCATTTGACGCATGGATAAAAGGGTAAGGTCTATGAAACAACAGGCAGATGAATAGGTTAGCATTCACTGAATGCTTTGACCTGGTAGATGTTTAAGGCAGTTCACTAATCATAATGGGCAGGTCTAATTAGAACAGACTGACTCATAATAGAAAATTATTACTTGAACCAAGTAAGTAGTCAAATGTACACACACACACACACACACACACACACACACACACACACACACATCACATCACATCACATTTCTTGAGGTCTTTTGGGACTCACAAATGAGCCATGGGAATAGAAAAGGTAGATAGACATGTCTTCTTCACTTGGAGAAGACAAATATGCAATTGATGGATAATTGTATGGGTGGACGTTGGTAGGATTTTTGAATCACTTTATTACATGGATAAATAGATACTTAGTAGCTGAAGCAATGGGACAATACATGGAATATAAGTGGATAGGTTGAGTGAATTTTTGGATAGATGAATTTAGAGGAATGAATGAATAGGTAATTTGTTTATTGGGCTATTGAGTGGTTGATGAATTGAGCATATGGCTAAATGGGTGGACAAATGGTGAAGGCTGGGATAAAGCAACCAGCTTGGGATGTGTATATATGAGCTAATCTGGAGGCTGAGATCTTGAAGAGTAAGTCAAGGAAAGCTTAGCATTCGGGACAGACATAAAGTAGTTCTAGGGTTTGGAGATGTTGAAGTCCAATGTAAACAATGAAGAAAGACCAGTGACCATGTGATTGGAAGAGATTGGAAGCTAAGGGCTGACTAGGTGGAATCCTCAATGATCTAAGAATGACCCAAGGAAAAACTGCTTCGTCCTCATTCATCTGGTGTTTCTAACAAACCTAGTATAAGAAGAACCAGTGGGGTTCAGTTGGACAAGATGTTGTTATGGTAACAGAGCCCCTCCCTAGACGCTCAGGTCCTGTGGACCCTTTAAGGGTGACCAGTTTGGCCACTCCCAACATGGCGGCGCGCCCACTGAACCCCCCCCCCCCGGAGTGGCACAAGGGGTGCAGACCTCCTCATCATGGCGGCGCGGCGGGGCTGTCGCGCTGAGGTCACGGCGGCGCGCCGGGGGGGCGGGGCGGCAGGGGGGAGCGATTTAAAGGGACAATGTCCCCTGAGCCGTGGAGGCGGCGGCAGCTGCGGAGGCCGTGGCACCGGCACCAAGAGCCGCAGCAGCTATAACAGTAGCGACAGCTGCACGAAGGAAGGGAGTTCCCAGCCGGCCACGACGCCTCCTAGGTGAGGCCAGACCCAGCCTGGGAAGCCCGCGGGCGGGGCGGAGCTGGAGCGGGGAGGGGGAGGCCTGGTCCCCTCTTGGCCAGGCGGGACCCCCTGGGGCGGGGGGCGGGGCGGGGCCTACAGGGGCGGGGCCTGGGCGGGGGCGGGGCTGTACAGGTGGGGGGAGGGGCGGGGGTCTCGAGGCAGGTGTCTCCCCCCACCTCGGCTCGTCCCGCGGGGTCTCCCGCCCCGAGGTGCACGGGCGAAGGGCGCATTCCCGGGACCCTAGCTCTCCCGCAGGGTGCGTCCGCGCAGCGCCACCCCTACCTCTGCGACCCCTGCGTGGGTGGGGTGGGGAACGACCATCTAGACCGGAGCCCCCTCCCCAAGCTGCCAAAGTGCTCCGAAGTTGCGGTCCTGCCCGATCCCGCCGGCAGTGCCCACCCCAGTGGACACCCGCAGGTGCTTTCTCCAGGCCTGGGCAGGGATCCCTCCAGACAAGACTGTCAACCCACCCTGTATAGGCCCCCCGGGAGCACCCAGGCCCCCGAGGGCAACGCCTGCTACCAGGCCTGGACACCCGGCCCCGCCCCGGTTGCCTGGGCCCGGCCTCACCACCATCTCCCTGGGGAGAGCGCTTCATTCCTGCCCTTCACTTTCTGCTGTACCTTGAAGGTATTTATAGGTGGAGAGGACAGCCAGTCCCCCTCCCCCCAGGGTCCTTATTTCTGAAACAGGAGCCCCATCGATTCCTTTCATCCTCGGGCTGAGCAACCAATATTAGTGGAGGATGCAACCAGTATTATTGGAAGGTGGCAGGGTGGAGGAGCCCGGGCTTGGTATGCATGAAGGATTATGCTGAGGAGAGGGGAAAGTGTTAATGGGGGGCTCACTTGAGAATATAGAGGGTTGAGGGGTTAACTCTGGAGAAGGGTCTGAGTCTGGGGAAAGTCTAGGGGTAATTGGTATGGGGCAACGGAAGTGAGAAAAGTGTAAGCGCCAAAATGGGGGCACTTGAGACAGTGCATTCATGAGCTGGGAGTGTGGAAGTGGCTGGGACCCTGGAAATTGGAGGCACGGTCATAGGTTGTGCAGGTCCAGGAACGCCAGGAAGCAGCTGGAAACGGTGAAGCTGTGAGTGAGCCATAGAAGGAATGGGGGGAGGTAGAAGGATTTAGTGAGGGTAGACTGAGGTGACTGAGTATGCATTGGAAGTGAGGTAAAGGGAGGCTGTGAAGAAGCTGAGAAAAGAGAAAGGTTTGGTGTGCTGAAGCAAGCTGGTAGTGGAGGTTATGAGAGATGTGAATGGGCCTCAACACCATTTACATCACCTCAACTGAGAGGTAAACTGAGGCAACAGGCCTCAAAGGTGAGGATTGGGGTGTTGAGGGAGGGGGAAGCCGAGGCCGAATTTCTTCTTGAGTCTTCTAAGGTCCTCCCCTCCTTTGTCCCCAGGCCTACAATGTCCTGCTGATTCTGCCAGGTACTGAGTGAAGACCAGCAGCTAGCACCCATGGAGGGGTTACTGGCAGGTGGCCTGGCTGCCCCAGATCGTCCTCGAGGCCCAGAGAGACTGCCTGGCCCAGCTCCAAGAGAGGACATCGAGGGTGGGGCTGAGGCTGCTGAGGGGGAAGGTGATATTTTCCGATCTACTCATTACCTGCCTATCACCAAGGGAGGAGATATTCTGGATGGCCGAAGTGGCGTCTCTGGTAAGAGGGCTCTGTGGCCCAAAGGAAGCATCCCACTTAGTCTCCAAGACTCAGGTAGAGCCAGGTCATTCTAACTCTGCTTTGTCCAAAACCTTCTCTTGGTGCTCTGCCTAGTTTGTTTGTTTTTGATGTTGTTGTGTTGTTTTAATTTTGCCCTTAAGAAAACAGATGTCTTGGGGAGACTGGATCCCAATTGCCCAGAGAAACTAAGATTCATACTCGGAGTGGCCTGACTCCCTCCTTGAGAGCTAGACAACAGCTGTATCCACATACCCATACCAGCACCCTGAGCTCTTTGCCCAAAGCCCAGTTGTTCCTCGGGGTCAACCCAATCCCATCACTGTGTCTCACTCAGCTCCTTCTTGCAGTCTTAATGGAGTATAGCTCCTGAGCCATGGGCCAAAATAGCTTGTGCCCTCTAGTGGTAAGGTAGAGACTGGGGCGTTAAAAGATGCCTGTCACCCCTTTCTGCCTTGGTCTACCATGTACAAGGATAGTTCACACTGTCCCTAGCTCATAAATTGTTATTAATTCATTAATTACTGAGCACCTGCTGTGTGCCAGCTTCTGTTCTGGGTGCTGGGAAAATAATCATGATAAAAGGGCAAGAGTTCCTGACCTCCAGGGGTTGGTATTCTAAAAGGGAAGATGGGCAGCAAACACCTGAATAAATGTCCTAGGGGAGGCGATGACGGAGGCTATGCAGGATCATACCTGGAAGACCTGGGGAAAGTCTGCTGAGGAAGTGATATTTGAGGTTGAGGTGGAGCATGAAATGAATGGGATATGCCCACTAGGTGGTGGGAGCAGTAAGTGCAAAGGCCTATAGAGGGGAGGAGCCTGGCATGTTTAAGAACCTAACAGGAATGTGATGTAGCTGGGGAATACTTCTCCCTTCATCTCCTTGATTGGCCCAAAAAAACTCTTGCTCCCAAGAACTTCCAAGTACCACTTTCGTGGTTCCTATATGCCAAATTCTTTGTGTGACCAAATTATGTCGTACCTGGAACCTTTGAAGGGATAGTCTCAGTGATTTGTTATTTCACATTAGGAATGGGGAATCCAAGACCCTGAGGAGTGAAGTATCCCAAAGTGACAGAGTCAGAATCAGGCAGTAATGTGGCCTTACAACCCTCCTCCTTCTTTATTTTTTATTTATTTTTGTAGAACTGGGGATTGCACCTAGGCCCTTGCACACACCCCAAATGCTGTTCCACCCAGCTCCATCTCAGCCCTCTTTCATTGTTAAATAACTTCTCTTTCACCCACTCATTCTCTCATTCTCCCTGTGTTTTGTTTTGTGCATTCTCCATGTTAAGCAAGCACTCTACCACTAATCTACATTTTCAGGCCTCATCTTATTTTTTATTATTTTTTAATGGTATGAAAGCATGCATGTAGATATGTGCATGTGACTGCTAGTGCCCTCAGACGCCAGGGGCATTAGCCACCTGGAGCTGCAGTTACAGGCAGTTCAGGTCCTCCTCTTTTTAAGTTTTTGGTTTTTTCTGTTATTATTATATGTATGAGTATTTTGTGTTCTACACATATGTCTATGCATCTCCTGCCTAGATGGCCTTCAGAGGTCAGAAGAGGGAATCAGATCCCTTGGGAGTGAAGTTACAGACAGTTGCGAACTACCATGTGTATGCTGGGAATCAAACCCTGGGTCCTCTAGAAAAGCAGACAGTGCTCTTAACCATTGAGGCATCTCTCTAGTCCCTCTTTTTTTTTTTTTTTTAAGTATCTGTTGTTTTTTTATTTCTTGAGACAGGCTTTCTCTGTAGCCCTGGCAGTCCTGAACTCACTCTGTAGACCAGGCTGGCCTTAAACTCAGAAATCTGCCTGCCTCTGCCTCCCAAGTGCTAGCATTTTAGAGTTGTGTGCCACCATGACTGGCTTCTTTTTTAGTTTTTGAATAGTTTTTCATTTTTTTATTTTCTTTCCTGTGTTTTGTTTTGTTCTCCCAAAAAGTTAGGGAAGCACCCTTTTATCCACCCCATTCCCAGATCTCTTTATCCATAGCCCCCTTCCTGTCTGTACTTTTGAAGTTCCTGGACCTGCCACTGTCCAGCAGTGCTTCTTATGATGCTCAGGTGTTCATGAACCTACCTTCATAGAGTCAAGTAAAGAGAGCACTAGACACATGCCATCCCTGCTGTCATGGACCCATTTATCTGGGCTGGGAAGATAAACATGAACTAAGGAGTAGAATGAAGAGGAAACAACCGACCAAGAGGCGAAGGTATCTAGATAGAGAGCCCTGACTTGTAACGGTTTGGAGGGGACTGCTGGCACCTGTCAGTGTGAGGCACAAGGGGCGTGGTGAGTAATCAATCCTAAGGGCAGAGGGTTATCACTCAGCAGTCCCCTCCTCAGGACCCAGAGAGTAGCAAGGCTTTATTTCAGGCCACACAGCTAGCCAGGGCAGGGCTAAGGTCTTGACTCTATGGGAATTGGAGAAATCATCTATAGATTCCAAAGGACTGGGCATTTCTTCTCCATGTGGCAGATGACCCAGGCTGGAGAAATGGGGAAGGTAGGTAGGTGTGTGTCTTCACCATCCCACACACTGACTGGAGAGCAAGCAGGGATTCATCTGTGCACCTATTTCACAGCCTAGGTAGAAGGAAGAGCCGCCAAGGGGGATCAAACCCATTATTAATAGGTTCCCTACAAATGCAAACACAGGTAGGGATGGCTGCATTGAAGGTAGAGAAGGCCTGGACATCTCTCCCACTGCCCTCTCAGCCTGCTTGACCGCCCCCCCATAGTCTAGACACTTGCCCTGGGAGTCTTGTGATATTTATAAATAGGAACAGCCTGTGATACTGTTCCATCCTGAAGCATAGGCATTCCCTCATCCCAATGTAGCCCTGAGAGCCCTTCAAGAACTCCCAAGAATGACACTCTCAAACTTCTCTGCCTGGACAAAGATATGCCCACTACCTGCTCTGTCTTCCATTATGGTTGTTCATTGAGACCCTGCCTGAAACCCTGTTGCAGGTCCATATACCTCTGAGGTGGGCTTTGCAGGTGCAGCAAAGTCTTGTGGGACTTATATGTTCCACTCAGATCAGTAGAGTCTGGTGCATGGCTGCCATTGTTTGGGGAACAGGAATCCTGGGAACAAAGAATGTATCATTTCTGGATTCATGGAGGGAATGAATCAGAGCACGGACAAAGCAAGCCTGAGGCTACAAGTCTAGCCTCCAGCTTCTACCCCAGGACATCATCGAGCCAGCCTTGACACCACAGAACACTCACCTCCTCCTTCCCCCCATCACTGTTTCTCTGGATGGATCTCATTGCCCTCATCAGTGGCCCCTTGAAGCTGAGTTCATGGCTGTTTGCATTGTACTGAGGAGGAAACTGAGGCCTGGAGCCTGGAAGGCAACTTGTGGTCACACTACTGGGCCTTGTACTTGGAGCTGTCTGACATCAGAGTGTAGATCCTTGGCTACTCTGCCACGCTGCAGGAAGCCTGGCTCAGAGTTTAAGTGGATCACGGACACCCTTTCCTCTCGGGAAGCACACATGGCAGGAGCCAGTGAGAGATTCTGCCTCTGCCACTGACTCAGAGTTGCATCCTAGGCGCCTCATATGACCCACAGGGACTTCTGGATCCCCTTCAGTGTGCAGGCTTCTGAGCAAAGCCCCCACCTTCAAGGAACCTGCTTGGTCTCCTTCCTCCAAAGTTGCTGCCACTAAAAATAGGAGCCTCGTTGGAACTGCTCAGACAAAGAGGCCAGTGTGCGCCCCCCCCACCAGCTCATGGAATTCTTAGCCAACAGCCATCAAATCTGGGACACTTAGAATTTCAGAAGCAGGACACCTGGGACCCTCAAACCCACATCTCTAAACTGTGCTGGTTAACCACTGGTCACCCTCTCCTGATTAGCTCTATCTGTGACGTGTTCAGGAGAGACCATGTTTCCTTGGGGTATTTCCTTAGTCCCCACTATCTTCTCCAGCACCCCATCATAACTTTAGCCCTTAAATCTATGTGAGTCTACCTCCATGGTTCTCAAATAGGGACACTCAGATCCCAAGGAGACACTTTGGGAATACGTGGAGACATTTTCAGATGACTTGATTATAGATTATGTAGCTATCAGTGTTTTGTGGGCAGGTAGAGGCCAAGGACATTGTTGATAGTCCTACAGTGGTGCAGGACCACCTCAGCCTCAGCCAAAAGAAGGACCCTGTCCAAGTGCCAAGACTAAAACCCAGTCTGCTCTAGGCTATGCACATTCTTGGGCCCCTGACCCACATTTTAGAGGCCATGCCATTGTTACAGCCCTGTTGTCAGGGTCAGCAGACAGACCACACCTTCCTGAACAGCCCCTCTCATTTTCATTCTTCCATCCTGAATGGTCAGCTCTCAGTTCCCAGGGAAAATTGGATGTGGGGGATTGGAAGGATCTGTGCCAACCCTCGCCCTTTCTGGACTCTCCTCAAATTGAGGTTGATCCAGAAATTGCATCTGTCAGGCCCTGGCCAGGGCACAAGTTTCCCCAGTGTGTTAACCTTGGCCTAGGCAATTGGCTTACTCCCTGCTTGGCACGCTTGCCATGTCAGGCAAGCGTGGCGGGTAGAGGCACAGGCCAGGATTCCTGTGGTGGCTCCAGGCATTGGCACTACAGGCGGATAATGGAGAGTTGGCTCTATCTGTGTTGTTGTAAGGTGGTGGGCATTCCCAAGAATGGATTCCATTCTAGGATTTAGGCCTAGAAAAGGGTCCAGCAAGCAGGCATGGGCCACGTGTAGCTCAGAGTAGCCAGGCTCCCCACTCATTATCTGGCATGTGTTTGTTTAGTACTTCCATGCCAGGTGCTGGAATGCTGCCATGAATGAGGCTGCAAATGTCCCAGTTCTCAGGGGGCTTATGTGCTTACCAGAGACCCAGACATGTAGCTATCCACAGAGGGAACCTGGCAATACCTGGGAGAGCTAAAACGTGAATGAAGTGTGTGCCAGGCATGGTGGCACAGGCCTGTAATCACAGTACTCAGAAGGCAGAGACAGGAGGATGGATAGATGGGAAGCTAGCTTGGGCTATATAATGAGTTCTAGACTAACTGGAGCTTCCTAGCAAGATTTGTCTCAAAAAAAAAAAAGCAAAACAAAGCCTGGTGTGATGACTCATACCTGTCATCCCAGCACTCAGAAGGCAAAGGCAGGAGGATTGTAAGTTTTGAAGTTAGCTGGTCTCAAAAAAGACTGTCTCAAAAGCAAAACTAAGACTGGAACACACTTGTAGTTCCAGCACTTGGAAGATAGGGGCAGATCGGGAGTTCAGGGTCATCCTCAGCTACATATTGAATTTAAGGCCAGCCTGAGCTATTGAGACCCTGTGCTCACAAAAGAATAAAATAAAATAAAAAACAAACCAACCAGCAGATATCCAACTAAGTAGCAGAAAAATAAATGTTAGGTTAAAAGAGAGACCATCATAGCATCTCATTTAAGCAGTCAAAGAAGTACCAAGTGCAGAAATCCGGAGGCTGCTGGACATAGTGCACACACCTTCAACCCCAGCACTTGGGAGGCAGAGGCAGGAGGATGTCAGTGAGTTAGTGAGATCCAGGACAACTAGGAATACAGACAAGACCCTGTTCTACACAGACAGACAGACACACAGAGAGGAGGGGTGCTGAGAGCAGAGAGTTAGGACTCAAAGCTTCTTGGGGTGACACCTGGGGGAGAACACAGTGAGGACTCAGCAGCGAGGGTGTAGGAAAGGCAAGTGAAGTTGGAGAGACCAGTTAAAGGCCCAGATCTCATGTGTGCCGTTGCTGTGACAGGGGAGGCTCTAGCCTCTCCTGTAGCTACAGTGAGAAGCATATGAATTGTCCCAGGGTATGACCTAAAAACAAACAAACAAACACTACCCTGGTTGCTGAATGTGGGGAAGACTGGAAGGCTGCAAGTTTCTAGGGTCCTCCAAGAGACCTAAGGGGATCCCTTCAGAGAACCTCCTTTCAGGATATGGGAATACACAGGTCAAAGCCTCCGAGGGATAGGGTTGGGGGCCTACAGGGCCCTTCTGAGATACCCTAGGAGGCTCTTGGAGCTGAGGTATGGAGGGCCCCGGCAAGGGGAACCCCAGCCCTGGCCAAGGGGACCCCAGCCCCTCAGGGTCTCCCCTCTCTGTTGCAGATGGGCAGCCCCATCCTGGCCTCAGCGAAGCCCTCCCCCGTGCCACCTCCACCACCCATCGGATCAGCAGCTGGTGAGTGCCACGCTGGCCCTGACCTCAGGTAGGGCAGGGGGTCAAGAAGGAGTGTCTAGGCTCCATGGAAGCCCTCTGGGGAATGAGAAGGGGACAGGAGGGAATCAAGAGGCCAGGCAGGAGGAGGTGGCTCCCCGTAGACCAGCCCCGGCTATGTGCTGGGGCAAGGGGGGAGGTATGATGGCAACACAGAAGGTCAACTCTCATTACCCCTGCCAGGAGCCAGGCCAGAGAGGGACAAGCCTGAGGGTAGACCCGTGGAGTCCAGTCTCTCTGTAAAGTGATGCTTAGATTGATGCTATGCCTCGCTGAGCCTCAGTTTCCTCATCTGCAAAATGGAAAGCTAGCTGCCACAAGATATGTTTCACAAATTTGCCTCGGGAACGAAAGGAACTTTGAGAAAGGACAGGGATCAACCTCAATGGCCACTGCTCTGATTCTTTTGTTTGTTTATGGTGCTGGTGACAGAACTCAAAGCAGGGGGACATACAAGGTCAGTGCAAGCTCTCTGCCATCCATTAAAGAGTCTGCTGAGCCTAATGCATAGTTACAATAACCTCAAGATTAACAGCAGGTCTAGAAATGCACAATAACTATTGTGTTCCAGCTCTCGGTTCAGCCCACTGACTCAAGGATGGTACTTTTAGTATTGCATGGCACCAATGGGGCTTAGAGAGGTGGCACTATGGCCTCCATTTGGCCTGTCTGTACTACCTATTTCTTCACCTGATCTGTGGATGTGACCAATCTTCCCCCAGCCCCACCTTGTGAAGGCAGACTCTTAAAATGAAGGGAGGCTTACACCAGTAATCCCAGCACTCATGAGGCAGATGCAAGAGAATCACAAGTTTAGGATCCTTCTCTGCTACATATAGTGCATTCAAGGCCAGAATGGACTACTGAGACACTGTCTCAGAGAAGAAAAAGAAATACATGTGTATGTATGTATGTATGTATATTGTATGTGTCCATGTGGGCAAATACTATTCTCCTAGAACCTAGGAGTTTAAAACAAAACAGTCTTGAGCTCAATACCAGCTTGGGGTACATAATGGGACCTTGTCTCAAATAAATAAAAAAAGCTAGCCTATCCTGGTAGTACAGACCTATAGTGTGCAGCTACTCCAGAGGTCGCAGGAAGAGGGTCTCAAGTTCAAAACCTGACTGCACTACAGAATGAGTGCAAAGCTAGCATAATTTAACAAGATTCTGTCTCAAAATTTTCAAAAGAGAGAGGGCCTAGAAATGTAGTTCTATAGTAGACTGTTTGCCTAATGTGAACCCAAGCACTCGGGAAATGATCAGGAATACTTATACTAAAAGTCCCAGAACCTCGTGTTGTGGCTACAGCTTTAATCCCAGCATTTGGGAGGCAAAGACAGGCAGATTACTGTGAGTTTGAGGTCCATCTAGACTACATAATGCATCCTAAGCCAGCCAGAGCTAGATAGTGAGACGTTGTGTCCATCTGACAAAAGATCTCTCAGTCCTAAGACTTCCCAGGCATCAGGTGAGGTAAAGTGTTCCCTGATTCCTAAGCACTTGAATTATACCTATTTTTACCTTCTATTTTGTTGTAGGGCCATAGTCCCCATGTGAAAGGTTGGCAGGCTTTTAAATAAGCACCTGCCATTTGGTGGTTTTCATTAGTGACAGCTGACAGAAAGTTCCTTAAATATTGTATAAGGAAAACAAGATTCCTGACTCTTGGAAATCATCTCCATTTTTAGGATTGGAAAACTGAGGCCCAGAGAACAATTTCCTCATCTACTCTGACCTCCCAGCCCTACCTATCTCTCACCCAGGAAGGTCAGGGTCACTGGAACCATTAGTCACTCCTGACTCTGCCCCTCCAAGAGGGGAGGAGGTTCATCCTTTGAGCTGTCCTGCCACAAAGTTGACCTTCACCAAATTTGGGGGAGAGATGTGACTAAATCGCCACAGTTTGGGGAGGACCAAGACAGAAGCAGCCTGGAGCCCAGGTCAGAGCCTTGGACCCTCCCTGGGGAAAGGTGAGAGTTGACGGTACCACCAGATTTAGGGATGCTTTCTTGAGGCTCTATCCCCCAACCTGTGGTCTCTGCACATTTCCCCAATGATACAACAGGGCTGGACTGTACGGACAGGTGCACCCTAAGAGTTGAACCTGGCTTTGATGCAATACCTCTTGTAAAGTCCACATGGACTTCTCCACCTTTATCCTGTTACTCCCAGCCTCTCCACAGTCACCCTTAAGCTGGATTTCAAGGAATTTCTGCAGCCAGCCTAGGAGGACTCCCTATCACTACTACCCCAGGGAGGGAAGCCAAGGCACATGCTAACCTATCCCCATTGGCACTTCCTTGCAGCTACTGGGATGGAGACAGCCTGGACTTTCAGCCGGGCTCCCCACCACCCCATCTTCTGGGCCCCTTCCCTCCATCCTTTGATGTTCAGGGATCTTGGGAGCACCCCATGGCCCAGGAGGCCGGGGAGGGCATCCCATCTGAGCAGAGGTTCGAGGACTCAGTTATTGTGAGAACTATGAAATCCCATGCCAAGCTCAAGGGCTCTAGAAAGTTCTTACATCACCAGGGTGAACTGAAGTTCTTAGAGAAATATCCTCCAAGCCACCACAAGTTTGACTGGCTCCACGATGCAGATGAGCAGGGACCCCTGAAGGATGCAGGCTTACACCTGGACCTCCCTGCCCAGCCACCAACTGTCACTTCCTTCAGGAGGGTAATTGTGCCAGTGGATGACACTCCCAAGACACTGGACATGGATACCAGAGAGGACCTCGAGGACTTTGCAGGACTGGCCCAGCCTTCTGAGTGGGGCCTTCACACATCAGCCTCAGAAGTGGCCACACAGACCTGGACAGTAAACTCTGAAGCATCTGTGGAGCGACTGCAGCCCCTGCTGTCCCCAGTCCAGACAGAGCCATATCTGTGTGAACTGTTACAGGAAGTAGCTGATGGGGTGGACAGCCACGAGGAGGAGGAGGAGGAAGAGCCAACTGTGTTTCCATGCATTGAGTGCAGCATCTACTTCAAGCACAAGGAGCATCTCCTAGAACATATGAGCCAGCACAGCCGAGCACCAGGCCAGGAGCCCCCAGCCGACCTGACTCCACTGGCCTGTAGCGAATGTGGCTGGGCCTTCACAGAGCCTACTGCCCTGGAGCAGCACTGGCAACTGCACCAGGCTTCCCGAGAGAAGATTATTGAAGAGATCCAAAAGCTAAAGCGATTTCCAGGTGATGAGGGCCGTGAGGCACGGCTGCAATGCCCCAAGTGTGTCTTTGGCACCAATTCCTCTAAAGTCTTTATGCAACATGCCAAGCTGCATGTGCGTGAGATAGTGCCCAGCCAGCAGACTAAGGAACCTTTCAGAGGTGGCAGCCCAGCCATAGATGTTAGCAGCCTTGTCTATCCCTCCTATGGAGACTCCTCAGGCCTCAATACCTGCATCTACTGTGACTTCACAGCACCTAGCAAAAGTCTGCTCAGGGAGCACACAAGGCTAGTACATGCCCATGCACAGTGGGAGGATGGTGAGGCCTTTGAGGAGAACCTCACTAGCCAGCCAGGTACTAGCCAAGACACATACATTCATTTCCCTGACACTGCCACCATGGACTATTTTGGCAAATCTGAACCTCTCTTGGCCCCTATGTGGCAGGAAAACACTGCTGGATATGACCCGAGCTTAGCCTTTGGCCCAGACTATCAACAGCCAGGCATGAGAGAGTTCCCACTGTTAAACTCAGGCCAGCGACCTCTTGGAAAGCTGGCCTTTCCTTCCCCTATGGCATCTGCTTCCTACTCTGTACAGCTCAATAGAAATAAAAGCACTGTTCATGTGCAGAGAACAGAAGACCAGAGTCACCCTTGGGTTGAAGAGGAGGAGGAAGATGAAGATGTAGTGGTGACTTCTGAAATGGATTTTAGTTCTGCAAACGGGGCCTTTCCACCCCGAGCCATCCCTAGACTCATCCCTCAATCAGCCCTAGAGTTGAAGCAGACTTTCCAAGATGTCCTGCAGTCAGTTGAGGCCTCATTGGACCAGCAGCCGCAGCTCCGAGAAATGGTGCCCATTGTTCTGTTGGCAAAGCTCAGGCCACAAGTCATGGCTGCGGCCAGCCGGGCATCCCCAAAGCTGCCACTTGAGCCATTGGGGCTGGGAAGCACCCACCCCTTGGACTTCCTGCTGCTAGATACACCTTTGGGTGGATCACTGGGTCTGGACACACTCCTGGAAGGGGATACGGCCATGGCTCTAAAGCTTGAGGAGCGGAAATGTCCCTACTGCCCTGATCGTTTCCACAATGGCATCGGGCTGGCCAACCATGTCCGAGGCCACCTGAACCGCGTGGGTGTCAGCTACAATGTTCGGCATTTCATCTCTGCAGAGGAGGTGAAGGCCATTGAACGCAGGTTTTCCTTCCAGAAGAAAAAGAAAAAAGGTAGGGCATCGGCCTTGCTTTGGGAATCCATCTCCCTCTCTCCACGCCTGGGAGGCAGAGAGCCAGACAGCAGAATTCTAAACTTACTCACCCTCACTCTGAATCCTACTTTATCATCCCGCAGGGTGAAATTGGGGGCCTCTTCTCTTGAGAGACCTGGGAGTCATAGGCAATGTCACCACCAAATGTTGGTAGATGTGCAGGGATACCCCAATACCCTAGTCACAACGGCAGCCGGAGGAAGGAGTTGGGCACAGTAATCAGCCACAGGCAGATAATTCCATTTGACTCTTTTATGCAATAAATGTTTATTGAACTGGGTCATCTCTGTTCTGGAACATGAGAGGCCCATCAGTGAGCTAGACAATAGTCCTGCTCTCTTAGAACTCATGGCCTAAGCCAAGTAAAAGGCCTTTTTGTGGGCTTCAGAACGTGGGGTCCCTGTGCAGCATGAATGTTTCCATGAAAAGAGGTTCAGATTCCAGAAGGCTACCTCTAGGGAGAGCACACTGAGTAGTTCACAGCCCACTTGGGGAAGGACTAGTGTGGTATCTGAGTGAATGAGAGTATACACACACACACACACACACACACACACACACACACACACACACACACACACGGTGGGGAGGGAGAGATGCTAGAGTGCTGGGTAAGTGGTGGACAGCTAAAAAACTAGGCAGTTATGACACCAAGTGATGACAGGTCTCAGAATCTGAGGGAAGAAGCCCTAACTCTGTCCTGAGCCTCAGAGAGGCTCCCAGACGTGGGCACCCCATCCTCTCCTCACCCACTTCTTCATACAGCCTACACTTAATGTTTAACACTGACACGGAAAAGCTATCTATCCAGGACTCCGATATTGCAAATCCAGAGATGCCTCTTCTAGAAAGATATCCTTAGTGCTGCCTGATGTGCAAGCAGGGGATCTGGGAAGTCGGGCTTCCTGGAGTGTCTGGTTTGGGGAGGATGCACGAGCTGAGAGTTTCGGGCCAAGGAGAAGCTTCAGCAACAGAAGGGCAAGTAGGCATTCCAGGGTGATCTGCGGAGGGAGGGGAAGTCGTGGTAAGGATGGAGAGTGGCTCTCCTCACCACTACCCTATTTCAGGAAGTCTGTCTTTTTTCTACAGTGGCTAACTTCGACCCGGGCACCTTTAGCCTGATGCGGTGTGACTTCTGTGGGGCTGGTTTTGATACTCGGGCTGGCCTTTCCAGTCATGCCCGGGCCCATCTGCGTGACTTTGGCATCACCAACTGGGAACTTACCATCTCGCCCATCAACATCCTGCAGGAGCTGCTGGCCACTTCAGCAGCTGAGTTGCCCCCCAGTCCCCTGGGACGTGAGCCTGGTGGGCCACCTGGAAGTTTCCTGACGTCACGACGGCCGCGCTTACCTCTCACAGTGCCCTTTCCACCCTCCTGGGCTGAGGACCCTGGGCCAATCTACGGAGATGGTAAGGGAAGGGAACAGGGTTCAGAGGGATGCATGAATGAGTTGAAGGGTGCTCACTCTGCATTTCTGAAAGCATTTCATCTGCCTATAATTCTAGCACTCAGACTTAGGCAAGAGGATCTGAACCAGTCTGGGCTGCATAGCAAATTCCTATGCAGTCAGGCCTTTTTTTTTAAAAAAGCATACTAACAAATTTTATCACCGCTATATTGCCACATAGAAGTAATTTCTGTTTTATTCAAGGGCTGGTTTATGGCCCTTTCTGAATCCAGTTTCTCAGTGAGTTCTTTCTAGAAACAATGGCACTTACTTCACAAGCACAAAGCCATTGAACTCCTTACAACAATCCTGTTAAGGTAGGTGTTTTCATCATATCTATTTTTGCAGAGGAAGCTGAGGCACAGAGAACTTAATTTACCTGCCCCAAATTCCATAGTTAGAGAGAACTAAACTTTCAGTCCAGGTAGTCGGGCAGCAAATGATTTGTTCTGAAGAAACTCTTCCATGTTGAACACTATAGCCAATAGAACTTAGTGAGATGTCACTGACTATGAGCCACTAGTGATCTTACTGTAGTGGATGGTAAAGATCTAGAATCCACATTCTAGCTGAGGATGTGGCTCAGTGGTAGAGTGTAGGCTTAGTATGGGCAAAGCCCTTAGTTTGGTTCCAGAGACTCAATACAAAAAAAAAAGTAGAAGCCAGTCTCTAGATTCAACCAGTTCTGTCCAGCAACTCTGACAAACCCCTCCCATACTCAACCAATTGCATATACTAAGGTTTCAATCTCTGTCATCTCAGATATGCCCCCCCTAAAAAAGCTGGTAGAGCAAGGGATTATTTCATTTTGTTTTGATGTGATTGGCATGGAACCCTGGGCATCATACACGTTAGACAAATGTTCTCACCACCAGGCTATGCTCCTAGCCTTAAGATTGTTCAGTACTCATCTTACAAACTGTGGATTGTTTGCTTCGTTCCAGCCACACACAGGCAGAGCTGACTTCTGAGCACTGAGTATCTTGTTTGGTAGTGTCTTGAAATCTAGAATTAATATTTGGTGTTAGATTACAGGATGGACACAGCAGAAATGGAGGAAAAGTGAAGGACCGCTTGCAAAAGTTGACTTTCTGTGAGCTTTTAAAAGGCAGAGAATTCAGCTGAGCATGGCGGTGCACACCTTTAATTCAAGCAGTGCACACCTTTAATTCAAGCACTTAGGAGACAGAGGCAGGTAGATCTCTGTAAGTTCAAGGCCAAGCTGGTCTGTAGTGAGTTCTAGGACAGTCATGAAGAGACCTTGTCTCAAGAAACAAAAATGTGGGCAGGAGAACTCAGCTGTGAGACATAGTTGAATGAAATTCAAACTCCTTGGCTCTGAAGGATGAAGCACATCTAAACTGGCAAAATTAATGTAGTTACTGGGACTGGGCTTTCTTCTATGGTTACTCTACCTACAGTTTATACGCTCCTCCCTAGGTGCATATTTTAGACTTGACTGGACTTACCCTACCTGTAAGCCAGTAAAGGCACTTGAGAATTTTCAAAGGACAGATTGGGTATGTCAAAAGTCCATTTCTTCCTTGAACAAGAAAGAAATTGAGGCACAGACAGGTTGGTGGCTGGCTGAAGCCATACCTCAGAGAGAACCAGAGGAATGGGACATGGGGCTTCTTGCCTTTGGTAAAAGATTGCACACCAGGGATTCAGCTTTCCCAACTGATTTGGTTCATAATGTCTCAGGGATGCTGGAAGGTAGAGCCAGCTCTAAGGATGTCTAGAACTGTAGAAAGTACTCTATGAGACCTCCAGTTCTGACCCCCTTTTCTGTGTTATCCCAGCACAAGCCTGTATATCATGCTAACATGCTAACCAGACCAAATAACCTAACAACCAGTTCACTTATGATCAAAATATTTCCACCAAAAAAAAAATCAGTGTGTCACTCCCCAGAGGGAGCTGGCCCAAACTCTGGGGTGTGGGGAAGTAGAGTCAGCTTTGCTTTGGCTTTGTCTAGAGGAGAGAAATATGGCCTCTTCGGGGAACGCATGAAGATGGGAGATGTAAGAAGCTGAACCGATCCTAAAAACCTTGCAAAATATCGTGTCCCAAATCAGGGCCAGGTTGGGGCAGTGGCCCTGCGTGGCAGTTCTTTCAGTAGGTTCTTCCCCTTTTGCCAAGTGAGCCAGAAGGGGAGGGTACCAGATTGAGGGCGGGGCAATGGTCAGATTCTGGTCCCACCCATCTCAAGAACAGCTGAACTCCGAAGTTTGATGTTGGGGTGGGAGGAGTGTGACGTGCTGGAATCGTAGGTGAGGAAGGACTGAGTTTGGATTGCCGGAGACAGCGCAATGTGAGATCAGCTAGATAGATGGCAGGGTGGCAGGTGACCCTGGGAGTGAAGAAGATCATCGTGGTCAAGGATCTAATTAGTGTCTCTCAGGATTTTTCTAGAAGATTGTTCTAGATTGCCTTAAATAAGAAAAAAGAATGGGGCAGGGTCTCAAGGCAGTTCTTAGTACTGCTGTCAGGGTTAATTCTGAATGCTAATGCTGAGGTAAATGTGTGTGGCTGGAGAGTCCTTTTCTAGAGGTAGAGATGTGCTGATCCTGGTCTAGGGTGGTTGCTGGAGGCAGCTGGAGGCTTGGCCTGCACGCATGACTAGCGAGCGCTCCAGGCAGCTCCTGAGAGCTTAAGCAGGTTCATTAACGCCCAGAGCATTTCGCTCGAGGCACTCGACGCTCATCAGGTCGCCCTGGGTGCGCCCGGAGGGGCGGAGCAGAGCACGCTCGGCAGTCACGGCGCACGGCGCTCCGCTGCTCTCGCCTGGGGCGGCCGCCCCGCGTGCGCCGGAGCCAAGATGGCCGCCTCCACCGCCCAGTGCCGAGTGACAAAAGCGGAGAGCAAGGCGGCGGCGGGGCCGCGCGCGGGGGGTGCCCGGGAGCGCGCGACCACGGGGGCGCCCTCGCCAGGTCCCCCGAGTCCAGGCCCGGTGGTTCTCCCAGCGCCGCCGCCTCCGCCCCCGCCCCCGCCGCCACTGCCGCCGTCGCGGGACGGGCCCAAGGCCGAGCCGGAGCCGGGGCCCGGGCCCGTCCCCGTGCCCGCGCCCGCGCCCGCGCCGGGTAAGAGTTGGCAGAGGGGAGGGTTCCGGGAGGGGAGAGTCGGCGTCCCTCCAGTGTTTGCCGCCGCCTCCCGCAACACCCGCCGTCCGGTCTCTGGCACCCCCCACCACCTCCTCGGGTGCTCGGGCCCGGGGCGGAATTCCCTCAGCCTCCCGGAGAGTCTCAGGCATCGGAAGCACTCTGCCGCCGTTCCTCGGGACCCTGCCAGCTTTGACAGAAGTCCCCTGCCTCTTTCGGAGTCTCTGGAGCTCCCAGTTGTCACGGTTGCGATCCTCTCGGTGTGGAGAGCCACTTTTGGCCCTGCCCCGTCTGACAGACGCGCCCACTTCTACCTGGAGACTTTGACAAAGTGCCCGGTGTCTCGATCTCACTGGCCTCCTGGCCTGTCTGCTTGCCTCTGGGATTCAGAGTGAGCAAGGAGCGGCCTTGGTAGCCCCCTGCCCTATCGCATTCCACTGCTGGTCTCTGAGCCCATCTGACACGTAGTTCTTTCATCCTCAGTTCTTGTTCAGAATCTGACTTCATCGCTTCCCAGTATCCGCCCCCCCTCCTTAATGAAAACTTAGACTAAGAACACTACCCTCGATTCCTCCTCCCTACATAAGCTCTTACCGGAGGAAGTTTCCTCGCGGATGGAAGCTTAAGAAACTTGGTGCAAACTTGTGTGGTTCCCACTCTTGCTGTCCCAGGTTCTTACCTTGTCCCATTTACAGTTCAGCTGACGATGGATAGATTACTCCTGGGACTTGGTTTTGACGCTCCAGCTCTCTGGTCTGGTGGACATTTCCCCTCCCTGTCCTCAGCTTCTTGTTTTTTCTGTCTTGCCTCTCTGACCTCCGACTCTGGTCTTTGTCTCTTTTTGACTGTTCCCACCTTCATTCCCTTATTAAATTCTACCCAGAGAGAGACATTTTCTCTTAAGATGTCCTCAAATGTCTCAGCTCCAATTTCAACATGTTCTCAGACCAGTGAGCCTTCTGCTGGACTGAAACTGCTGTTTGTCTTTCTTGTCATTGGACAATCCCAGTGTCTCTGCATTGTGCTGCTGTGGGGGTTTATGGGTACAGTCCCGGCTGTCATGGAATGAGTGGCTTCCAGAAATAAGAGCAGATGCCAAGGATGAGGAAGAAGTACTATTCTTTCAGTCTCGTTCTAGGGGTGGACAGCCTGACTATTGATTGGGCTGAGCCTGTCTCCTCCACCCTACAGGCCTTTGTTCTGAGGAAAACACAATGGTGGCCATGGACCTGGGGTCTCCCTTAATCCCAAAGAAGAGCCTGCCTGTATCTGGGACCCTGGAACAGGTGGCCAGTCGACTGAGCAGCAAAGTGGCTGCAGAGGTTTCTCATGGCAGTAAACAGGAGCTGCCAGACCTCAAGGGTGAGTGACCCAAGTAACAAGGCAT
Organism: Sigmodon hispidus; assembly: GCA_004025045.1. NCBI lineage: Eukaryota > Metazoa > Chordata > Mammalia > Rodentia > Cricetidae > Sigmodon > Sigmodon hispidus. Next base: position 86,321 of record PVIH01007880.1, read on the forward strand.
GTGTGCTGACCAGAGTAGCCATGCTCACAGAAGCGCTCTCTGGCCTGGTCGATGAACATGGGTTCCCAGATTGGCACTCATCTTCCTTCCAGCATTATGAGGCACTGAGGAGATAGATACCCTGCTGCCTTCTACATTGAGTTTCTATAGATTTGGCCATATGTGTGGCCCTTGGCTACTACTATCTTATAGGTGCAGGTGGAGCATCCAGGGAAACAGTGGGCAAGGTGGGCAAGAGATCACACCGAAACCTAGGTCACTAGCCAGACTTGGTAGTTCTGAGCTTTCATACAATACATACTTGTTTTTGTGTGGACCACAAGGTTGTTCAGAGTATTATTGATAAGCATCTTACTGGTTCCTAGGTGTGTTAAGAGGAGCAAAACCAACCTCACCTTTGCATCATTGAAGTTGGGCAGGGAGGTTAAGAAGCAGGTGGGGAGTGGGCACAAGCTATAGCTAGGATTCTGACGTAGCATTTGAAGTATGCATCAAGTTACAGAATAAGTTAGGTATTAGCTTCATATGTGATGTATGTGTACATGTACACGAGTTTATGTAAGCATGCTGCCAGGCCAGGACACCCTGGTATGTTGCAGGTCTGAAAGAGATCCTCACTGGCTGGACCACAGAAGGTGGCCCAGGGAAGACGCATCTCTTCCCTTCTCTGAGCCTCAGTTTTCTTACTACCAAAGCAGAAATACTAACCTTGACCAAATTAGAGTTGTTGTGATGAAAAGGACTTGACGGCGCAGAACACTTACTTTGGACCTGGATAAGGGAGGAGAGAATGGGTTAGTATATCTGCAGGACCTCATAGTCTTTCATCCTGGCCTCTATCTCACCCTCTAGCCCAGAGCCTGACCACCTGTGAGGTCTGCGGTGCCTGCTTTGAGACACGAAAGGGCCTGTCCAGCCATGCACGTTCACATCTTCGGCAGCTGGGGGTTGCAGAGTCAGAAAGTAGTGGTGCTCCCATTGACCTTCTCTATGAGCTGGTGAAGCAGAAGGGCCTGCCTGAAGCTCCCCTTGGGCTGCCCCCTAGCCTGACCAAGAAGTCCAACTCACCAAAAGAGTTGGTTGCTGGGACTGCCAGGCCTGGCCTGCTCACTCTGGCCAAACCTATGGATGCCCCTGCTGTCAACAAAGCCATCAAGTCACCTCCAAGCTTCTCAGCCAAGGGCCTGGCCCACCCATCCAGCTCTTCACTCCTCAAGAAGGCCCCACTCACTCTAACAGGATCTCCTACACCCAAGAATCCTGAAGACAAGAGCCCCCAGCTATCCCTGAGTCCGCGACCGACCTCCCCAAAGGCACAGTGGCCCCAGTCTGAGGATGAGGGGCCTCTGAATCTCAGTGAGTGTGGGTACTGGGAGCTGAGGGAGGTGCTGGGGTATTACATGGTCCTCATATGAAGATGACCCAGGGTAGGAAATTAGGCCTGCAGATCCTGAATCATCCGGGTCAGTACTGACTGAGACACTCATTATGTCTTCTATTGGGCTCTCCTGAGATGATAATTTTTTTCCTGTTCTGCTGATCTACCTTTGGAGGCATCTCACAGGTCTGAGCCTTTTAGGGTCCTACTTGTCATTTGAGGGGAGCTCTTGCCCTTCTCTGGACTTATGGTGGGGTGAAGGTAACCAGGGTATCTGTGAGCCTGACATTCCTAGTGGGAGTCTGGGATATTTTGAATCATACAGGTAGATAGGTATTCAGTCTACCAGGCAGCAAGTCCTTATACTGCCCCTTTTTGTCATGTTTCCTGGCCATGTGTGCTGAGGCTTCTCCCTGTTTGTGCACAAAGATGGAGACTTCCTCTCTAGCTGCTTTGCACATGGCAGGTTGGGTATGGGAAAAAAGCCTCTGTGTTCGGCAGTCAGGGTTTGAGGTGTCCACCGTGCTTTCCCATGTGTTGGCAGCTGTTAGAGCCTAGTGATACCCGTGTTTTCTGGCAGCCACTTGCATTGAGTCTGCTGTGGTTTTAGGGGTAAGGGTACCTGGGAGTCTGGTGGTGCCCCCTGCTCTTCACCTTCTGTCTTCTCCCATAGTTCTCATAGCAGAAGTCCCAAGAGAGAGGGCCTGGGAGCAGCAGGATTTGTCACAGAATTACATCCTTAAGCTTCCTTCTTTCTCTTGATGCCAATGAGCTGGGCAGGAAACAGGATGCCCTACTACCTGAGACCTCTAAAAAACAAACAAAAACCAGTCTGCAGCATGAAATTTGGACCCCTTAACCACCTGAGCAGCTGAAAAATCACACCAGACCCTCCTGCCTTCATCCCCTAGGGCCGACCAAGGTGGCGGCCGTGAACCCCCCTGTGTTTTGTCTCCGCAGCTTTAGATAGTGACGGGGGCAGAGAGCTGGACTGCCAGCTGTGCGGTGCCTGGTTTGAGACCCGCAAGGGCCTGTCCAGCCACGCCCGTGCCCACCTGCGCCACCTGGGCGTCAGCGACCCGGATGCCAAGGGATCCCCCATAGACGTGCTCCACGGGCTCATCAGGAGGGACGGCATCCAGATCCGCCTCCCACCCGGGCGGGGAGCCCTGGCCCAGCTGGGGCGGCCTCCTGCCTCCACAGCCCTCTCCTTGCTCCCTCCCCCACCGCCGGCCAAGAAGGCCAAGCTGAAGGCCTCGGGTATGGCCATCCCCTGGGGGAAGCAGGACCTCTCGGCCGCCGGCATTTTCTGGGCCTCTGATGTGGAGCCATCTCCTCTCAACCTCTGTAGGTTCTCACTTCAGCTGCCCTTCCTCCCTGTGGGCCCTGGAGCCCCTCCCTGGGGGGTCATGGCCCCCTCCCTACTCCCTCCCTGTTGTGGTAGGGAGTAGACAGGGGCCCTTGGCAGTGGGCCGACTCAACCCAGAGATTTTGTTGGCAGTGGGCTGCTGGTACCTCTCTCTTGGTCTTGACCTCTATCACCATGACCCTGCCTGAGAATGAAGGCCAAGGGAAAGGTCCTACCTTTTGGTGTGGAAAGTGTCCTGGGTTTGGACAGCATGTGGCACCTAGACTGGCTGCATCCTGTCTCCTGCCCTGTCCTTGTTGGAACCCACAAAGCTGTAGAGTATTGGTACTGCCCTCTGCCAGGACAGAGGTCCTATTAACTCTCAAGAGCCTTCCCCTTCCCTACCTTGCCTTTGCCCAGTGTCTGACCCTACCCATCAGCTCCCTCACTTGCACCTGCCTTCCACTATTACCCTAGCTTATGGACACTTTGCTGCCCATGCCTAGCTGGCCAGGATACTCCTGCAGGTAACTATCCTGATGATGCTCATAATTCTAACTGTCCCTTTTTCTTCCCACTGCAGCTTCAGGCCCAGAGCCAACAAGAGACATCCGATGTGAGTTCTGTGGTGAGTTCTTCGAGAACCGCAAGGGCCTGTCTAGCCATGCACGCTCCCACCTGCGCCAGATGGGTGTGACAGAGTGGTATGTGAATGGCTCACCCATTGACACACTGCGGGAAATCCTGAAGAGACGGACCCAGTCCAGGCCAGGTGGACACCTCCACCCACCAGGGCCTAGCCCAAAAGCCCTAGCCAAGGTGGTGGGTAGTGGAGGTCCTGGCAGCTCATTAGAAGCCCTCAGTCCCTCGGATCTTCACATCTCACCTCTGGCCAAGAAGTTACCACTGCCACCAGGCAGTCCCCTGGGCCACGCACCAACTGCTTCTCCTCCTCCCACGGCCCGGAAGATGTTCTCAGGCCTTGCTACTTCCTCCCTGCCTAAGAAACTAAAGCCTGAACAAATGAGAGTGGAGATCAAGCGGGAGATGCTTCCAGGGGCCCTTCATGGGGAGCCACACCCATCTGAGAGTCCCTGGGGTACACCTCGAGAAGATATGGCACCTTTGAACCTGTGTAAGTGTGACCCTGTGTCAGGGCAGGTAGACCAACTGGCTGGATCTCTTCCCGATAGCCCCTTAGGAGTATCCACAGACCACAAGACTGAATGGAAGATGCTTAAGTCCAGAGAACACAGAATTTACTGTTAAGAGTTCTGAACCCAAGCTGCCACTTGGTTCTCTGTCATCCGTGGAGAGGAGGCAGAATCACTCAATTATATGTAATGTTCTCTTTGGCCTCCGACCGACCAGATTCCAGGGAGAGTAGCTGCAAGGATCCATTAGTAATGTCCACTGGCAGGAGCTAAAGAGGTGGCATTCAGTACTTGAACTGGTAACCCAGTGTGGACCTCTTTAGTCCAGAGCTCCATTTTACTGTAATGTAGTAAGAAGTGAATTGACCATGTTTCCTCATTTGGAAGATGGAGATCAGTATAATCTCCCTACCCTATGTCTACACAGTTTTCTTGAGAATTCAGTGTGATAAGCACTTAGCATGATGCTTGGTTACAAAAGCTCCTGATATGTCATAATTGCTTTGCATGTCACTGTTACCTGCTGCCCTGGCACTCTTCCACACTGTCTCATTCTTCTTGGTTTGATTGTCTGCTATATAAGCAGGCAAAGGTGGCTGAGGCTTCATCTTAGAGCTCATATGCCAGCTCCCTGCCACATACTCTGAACCTTTCTGATTCTAGACCCTCCCAGCAACGTTGGGAGATGAGGTTTTCATCTCCATCTTGCAGTAGAAAGAAAGAGGCTCAGAAAGAAGTAGTTTGCTCAGTCTCACCCATAAAGATTTGTGAAGCCAGCTAGAATTTGAGGTAGTAAGACAAATAGGGCTGAAGTATGAAGTCCTCTAAAGGCAGATACAGTAGCAGTTCAGTGGAGTCTGGAGGGAGGGAGGGAAGGAGGGAGGGAGGGAGGGAGGGAGGGAGGGAGCACACAGACAGGGACATCCTGAAGGCTGATGCTGTCTTGGGCTTTGAGCTTGGAAGCTTCCTGCCCATAGCCACTGCCTCCTTTTCTTCTCCCTACCCTGGCCCCCTTGCAGCATCCAGGGCAGAGCCAGTTCGTGACATCCGTTGTGAGTTCTGTGGTGAGTTCTTTGAGAACCGCAAGGGCCTGTCCAGCCACGCGCGCTCCCACCTGCGCCAGATGGGTGTGACTGAGTGGTCTGTCAATGGCTCTCCAATTGACACACTGCGGGAAATCCTGAAGAAGAAGTCCAAGCTGTGCCTCATCAAGAAAGAGCCTCCAGCTGGAGACCTCGCTCCTGCCCTGGCTGAGGATGGCTCCCCGACAGCAGCTCCTGGGGCTATGCATTCCCCCCTGCCTCTGTCACCCCTGGCTAGCCGGCCTGGAAAACCAGGAGCTGGGCCAACCCAGGTTCCCCGGGAGCTCAGCCTGTCACCCATCACAGGGGCTAAGCCCTCAGCCACCAGCTACCTGGGGCCAGTTGCAACCAAAAGGCCCCTACAGGAGGACCGCTTCCTCCCAGCAGAGGTCAAGGCCAAGACCTACATCCAGACTGAACTGCCCTTCAAGGCAAAGACTCTTCATGAGAAGACCTCCCACTCCTGTAAGCAGTGGGTGGTAGGGTCTTGGGATGGCATTTATCGGGGCAAGTAGGTCCCTATGGGGGTGAGGGGTGGGATTAGCTCCTGATTTTGCTTAGGCCACCTGGGCATACCTGCATTCTTAGAACAGCAACCTCCTCTGTCTGTAGCCACCGAGGCCTGCTGTGAGCTCTGTGGCCTTTACTTTGAAAACCGAAAAGCCCTAGCCAGCCATGCGAGGGCGCACCTTCGGCAATTCGGTGTGACAGAGTGGTGTGTCAACGGCTCTCCAATCGAGACGCTGAGTGAGTGGATCAAACATCGGCCCCAGAAAGTGGGCGCTTACCGAAGCTACATCCAGGGTGGCCGCCCCTTTACCAAGAAGTTCCGAAGCGCAGGCCATGGCCGTGACAGTGACAAGCGGCCACCCCTGGGGCTGGCACCTGGGGGCCTGTCCCTGGTTGGCCGAAGTGCTGGGGGGGAACCAGGGCCTGAGGCTGGCAGAGCAGCTGACAGTGGTGAACGGCCTCTGGCAACCAGCCCACCTGGGACTGTGAAGTCTGAGGAGCACCAACGGCAGAATATCAACAGTGAGTGCTGGTGAAGGATGGTTGGGAGGGCAGTGGGCACCGTCTAGGCCTCACCCAACCACTTCATCTCAGTTGCTTAATCATTCCCCTTTCCTTGTCAGTGTGTCATCCTACCTGTGCATAAGGGTCCAGTCTTGAGTCCCAGCCCCCTCCGCCCCCTTGTGCTCACTAAAAACAGGAGTGTCTCCAGGGCCCTCGCCTTCCTTTCTGCTCATCACCCATCCCTCTCTCTGCTTTAGAATTTGAACGAAGACAAGCCCGCCCCCCAGATGCCTCTGCAGCTAGGGGTGGTGAGGAGGCCAATGACCTGCAACAGAAGCTGGAAGAGGTGCGGCAACCCCCACCCCGGGTCCGGCCAGTCCCCTCCCTGGTGCCTCGACCCCCCCAAACGTCACTGGTCAAGTTTGTGGGCAACATCTACACCCTCAAGTGCAGGTATGTTAATACCTAGCTGGCCTTGGGTATCGGAGGCCTGGAAGGGTGACAGTCTCTGTGCAGGATGGGAGGTGCAGTCCCATGGACTGTTTGGGAGTATTGCAGGGCCCAGGTTAAGGGCTTCTTGTCACTGACAGTGGAACTTTAGAATATCACCCCGATACCCTGAGTTTTGTAGCCAGTCAGACCTAGGTTCACTTCACAACTTGGTGACCTCACACAAAAGCTTACCTGCTCCCTGCCTCCATTTTTCCACCTTTAAAAAGAGTTCAGCCTGGTGTGGCGGTGCACACCTTTAATTCCAGCACTCAGGAAGCAGAGGTAGGCATATCTGTGAGTTCAAGGTCAGCTGGTCTACATAGGAAGTTCGAGGCCAGCTAGGGCTACAAGGCAAAACCCATCCTTTTTTTCATTAATTTTTTTTTTTAATACAGACCTACTTGATAGAGTTGTTGTAACGACTGAATTTAATAGCAAAGCATTGAGAACCTTGCTGACATCTAGTTACACACACACACACACACACACACACACATCAGACATTAGCAAGTAGGGACTTTTGAGACCTGAGGTGATTCAGCTCAGGCTATATAATACTGAACGTAATAATTTAGGCCTATCAACCTACTACTTGGGAGGCTCTGACAAGATTTTCACCAGTATAAGGCCAGCTGGCTTACACAGCTAGCGTGAGCTACAAAGTTAGAAACCATGTCTCCCCCAAAAAAGGGGGAAAAAATAGAATTTCAACCCAACTCTTGGAGCCATGGAGCTCAAGCTGTGGGTCTGTGTTATTGGAGGCCTAGCCTAAGGCTACTGTAAGGGAGAAGGATGGTTACTGTGAGAGTTAGGCAGGCTTTGTTTCTCCATACCCACCACTATCTCAGAGTATACACATCAGGTGGCAGAAGCACTTGGAGAATCCCCTGCCTAGATAGCATTAAAGACTTTGTGCCCCACAGACCCTGCCATTATTCCATAATAGAAAAGGTGATTATCCCTTGAGATACTCTTCTTCCCTTGAGTCCTGGTCCTGACGTGTCTACACTGAGTAGTAGTGATATGCCTAAGCTCTTGGACTGGACTACACTTCTGCTTTGCTGTGAAGCACTGGCCACTTCCTTTCTCTGTTTTCCTATATAGGTTTTGTGAAGTGGAATTCCAGGGCCCACTCTCCATCCAGGAAGAGTGGGTGCGACATTTACAGCGGCACATCCTGGAGATGAACTTCTCCAAAGCAGACCCTCCACCTGAGGAGCCCAAGGCCCCACAGGCACAGACAGCAGCTGTAGAGGCGCCCTAACATACAAACATTCCAGATCTCCTCTTGTGCCACCTGTCCCCTCCTGTTTCTCCTCTGTGTCCTCTTCCCCCGGTTCCCTCTTTCTTTCCGTTTCCAAAGGAGCAAGCCAAAACCTCAAACCGGCGCCCCTTGGGGGCCGGGCACACTACAACATGGGCGCCGGGAGCCAGCTAGCCACCTTCCCCCAGCCTGAGGACTCTGGGGCCACAAGTGGTTGGTCCAACAGGGGCAGTAGCCAGGCCTTTGGTGGTGGCCATTCTGGTTACAGGGGAGAACAGCACTTCCCTGTGTCTAGCAACCAGGCAGGGCTATGTCTGCCATCCGTGGCCATTTGCAAAGACCCCAAAGACCCCTGTTCCCTCTCGCCCGTGAATATCTATTCTCACTCATGCACAGGCAAATATACATGCACGCGCACCTCGTGAGACCTGGGATCTGCCCTAGCCCCCACAGTTCCCAAGTCAAACGACCACATCATGCCACGGTGCTTGCTCAGGGGAATCCATGCTCCCTCTGCTAACCCACTAGGGCCTGGGAGCCCCCACTGAGCCCACAATGCCACGAAAATTCTTGTTGGCTGCCCCCGCAAAAGGGGCCTTTCCTAGCTTGGAAAAGCTCAGAGCTGACAGCTGCCTCCTGCCATGTCAGAGCCTCAGGGGCTCCAGGGCTGGGAGGGTAGAGTGAGGGGTGGGACTCTCCTCCCCCACCCCCTACCACCCTCCCCCTTTTCACTGTTGCTTTCTATGTATAGCTCCCTAGATCTTTCACTTTTTTAAAAAAATGCGTTTTTTGTGTAGAGAATAAGGAACGTGGATCTTTTTATTTTGCAATCCTGGGCCAGCTAGATACCGGGAGCTAATTGACCTTTTAACCTTTTTCAGTGGCCATCTTTTGGTTATTAATGTACCTAGAAATATGTAAATTAGATTAAATTTCTGGAAACACCCCAGGGCAGGCAGCCAGTGTGTGTTTTTCTGTCGAGTGGACAGGCTGGCACTGGCTGACAGCCGGGGCTGGGGATCAGAGTTGTGCCTGGCCAGAGTCCCTGAGTTTCCCTGCTGGCCACCAAACTGACCAGACACATCTGGGGATAAGTCCAAGTTCTGAGATTTTGGCCCTTGGTACTGAGGGGAGTGAGGGGGGCACAATCTGGTTGTCTGGGGAAGCAGCTACCCTGATTCAGAGGAACCAGAGCTCTGGTTGGCTGGTCTGGGAAGGGAGCCAAGACTAAAGGACTAGTTGAGTTTAACCAGCAGCAATAACATGCCTGCAGCAGTGGTTCTGGCCTTGGTGCTATTACCAATAGCCTTGGGGGTGTTGGGTAGAAGCTGGGAGCGTTGGGTGGGAATGAGGTTGCTGAGTTGGGACTTAGCTATCTTTAAGATAGGACTTTAAATGCAGTGCTGGGGACCATCCCAGGCCTTGAACGTACCATACAAGTGAGCCATGCCTCCCCAGATCCAAGGTAAATGTCAAGAAGAGACAGCTGATCCAAAATAATAAGGGGGAAAGGAGTTTTGTTTTTGTTTTAATCATTTATTTGGTTTCTCAAGACAGGGTTTATATAGCCCTGACTGTTCTAGAACTAGTTCTGTAGACTAGTCTGGCTTTGAACTCATAGAGATCTGAATGCTAAGATTAAAAGCATGCGCCACCACCACCTGGCCTTATTTTAACTTTTACAACCATTTTTATTTATTTATTTGTTTGTTTGCTTATTTGTTTGTTTTTAGAGATAAGGTTTCTGTTTGTAACAGCTCTGGCTGTCCTGGAACTCACTCAGTAGCCCAGGCCGTCCTTGAACTCACAGAGTTTGGCCTGCCTATGCCTCCTGAGGGACTAAGGGCCTGCACCATCACATCCGGCTTAACTGTATTTTCTTGCTCAACTAATGCTTATTAACATTTCTCAAGTGGTAAGATTCTGTTGGCTCCTTTTTTTTTTTTTTTTAAATCCCATGTGTCTTTTCAGTTCATTTTCACTAACCAGCCAAATGCTGGCTAGTGAGAATGATCTCATGGAGTGTGGACAGCAGCAGGCCCCTACCCAACTCTCTTTTTCTCAGCCTCCTCCACTCTGCCTCTCTTTTTGAAGAGGAGGAGGGTTTAACAGCCTACTGTATCAAGCCTGCAGGGGTGTTGTTCTTGGCTCAGGTGTGTTCTTTTATTTGGTGGCTCTTTTTACCATCTACTGTCATATCCAAGATTGGAAAGAAGTGGGATTTCTCATGGTAAGAACTGACCCAAACATGTTTCTTTAGCAATTGGGAGTGAGGGGTGGGGTGGGGATTAAGACAGGTTTTCTCTGTGTAGCCCTGGCTGTCCTGGAACTCACACTGTATACC